>WYDI02018014.1:0-27964 GCA_009867235.2 Psittacus erithacus | reverse complement strand
CTGTAAGGGTGGTGAGGCACTGGAATGGGTTGCCCAGGGAAGTTGTGAATGCTCCATCCCTGGTGGTGTTCAAGGCTGGATTGGACAGAGCCTTGGGTGACATGGTTTATTGTGAGGTGTCCCTACCCACAGCAGGGGGGTTGGAACTAGATGATCTTAAGGTCCTTTCCAACCCTAACTATTCTATGATTCTATGATTATATATATATATATAAATATCATGATGGAACATTATCAGACAGTCATAGAACAAAGGTAATTCTTAACAGAAAAATGTTTTCCTGATTATGTGCAGTAAAAAAGCCTTGCAGTAATGTGCAGGAAGCTTTTGAGCGATGGATATGAGGGTGCTGTGTATGTCCACCAAAACTGAGTCTGAGCCTGAACCTCAAGTTCTGTAATAGACACAACTCCTGCAGAAGTCAAAAGAAGCTCTGACTGCGTGAAGGTGGCAGGACTTGGCTCATGAGGGCAACAGTAGATTAGTTAAGAGCCTCATTAGCATAGAAGAAAAAGTTTGTCAGTATTTATTCTGCAGGGTTGCCTGACTACAGTGATATGAAAAGTGACATCATATAGTCTCACTAACCAGAACACTACAGGCGCCAGTGTGGTACACCCAAGTCTGACTGTTGAATCTGTACCAAAGAAGACACTATAAAAATGTTCCAGTCTATGGGTAGACAGAATAGGGAAAAAGGCAACTTGTAATAAAACCCCGTAGCACCAACTCGTTACAGCACAGTGACTTAAGATTGAATTTCAACCCTCCACTGAAGCTGCAACAAATCCCAAAACACTGAAGTCAAGCCCCTTGGCTGGTTGACCTATACAATCCTGCAAACAGCTGGAATGAATGTGCTTATAGTGGCATTTAAGACTCCATTGGTTGTTTCATTTAAATGCCAGCACACATACAGCAAAAGACAGTGTAAGGGATGGGCATAGGTTAAAGATCTTTCAAGATTTCTAGTTTATTATGAATGATAAAGTCCATGTGAAATGAATCTAGGGAAAAGGGAAAAGCAAATTAAAATCTGTTTTCTTTGTAATTAAATCAAGCTACATATGCGATGGCTTTAATCCAAAATAAAGTTTTTATTTGCCACACCATTATATCCCATCATATTTTCAAATCCTAAACTCTCATAACTGTAAGGCTGTGGGGGGTTTTGTTTGTTTGTAGTTTATTTTTCATTTATTTGCACATTCAAACTCATCCAGTAAATCTATGTACCTTCACAGGCTTCCTCAATCATTGCTTAAGAAATGGTGGAGTTAAGTACTGACTAACTAAAAGTAGTGAGAAATGAACATGTTTACTACTACTTTGAATTCCCAGGGTATAGTAGGTTAAGGCAAGGAGGTAACTGGTGATGCCAGCACTTGATAGCAGTGATACTGACAGCCCTAGATCCCTGTTAGGTTCTGATGATTATGCTATCCAGCCCCCAGAAAAAGAGAAAAAGAGAAAAAAAAGAAAAAGCTGAGAACATCCACTGCAGGATCTGCACCCAATCCATCCCCAGCACAAACAGGCAGACTGAGTGTGTGAGGAAAGAGAGGCTGAGATGGGCACCCTTCGCAGTCACAGATCCTCTGACTTCATTGCATATGGCTTTGACGAGAAAACCCCCTAATACTGGATTATTTCATGTTGCGGCATAAAATAAAGTCTTTCCCTATTTACAGCATAGCAGCAGTGTCTCTTGACCTCATGCATTATCTGGCCACGAAGGCTTATGGGGAGGACAAAGGATGCACTCGCTACTTCCATGGGCTGAAAAGGCTATTGGCTTTTTTTCCTTTGATGACAGGAAAAGATACTGAGTATTGAACTGACCTGAGTCTTTTTATAGTCTTCTTCACTGTTGTCTTTTTTTTCTCCCTTCAGAGCTCTGTCCCATCCCCACAAGCAGCCCAGCTCACACCATCAAGGGAAGTGAAACTGTTCATGACATTAAAATTGAGCACATCAGTTTACACTGATGTTAAGACAAACTGAAGTAACTGAACCAACTGAACCTAAGGCAGCAACACTTACAGCAGACATCCAAGCCCATTATTGAAAAATAATAAATACAAAGATGTTCTTTGTTCATTCTTCTGTATAATCAAGAATACTTGAATACTTGAGTTCTGCCTGCTGTATGCTGAAATCCTATGAACTATCAAAACATAATGCAGGATCTGGACTGGCATTTACAATTTCCATCTCCTAATCCCTACATGTCCAGGTAACTGGCTGGATGTGAGCTACCAGAGGTTCTCCTTTGTATTAGATCTGGTTTTTTCTCTTTCAAGTACCATATTTTAATATCAAATATCTGACCATGCAGCCTGGACACAGATACAGCATCCCATGAGCATCCTCTTGCCAGTTGCTATCAACAAAAAGTAGGACACCTGTTTTCTTTTTCTAACCTCTCCCACTAAGGGAAAGGACAGGACTGAATAGCAGCATGTGTCATCTAAAGCAATTAATCAACAAAGTTTACTGTATGAATAACTTCCAGTAGGGGACTATATTTTACAAAGGTTTCTGCATTGTCTCACATGGCTGTTCCTGCTTCTGTGAAGAAAATAAGATTTTGAGCTCCTCAGGGCAGTGAGAAGGGCATGCAGCAAGCTCACTGCCCTGAACGTCAAGAGAAGACTTTGGCCTTGTCAGGGGCTTGCAGTTCTGGTGTCTTCCACAAAAGAAGGCCAACTTTTGCATGGCACTAACTAACTGGTAATCCATAGTTCACATGAGAGAGAGAGAGGTGAATTATGATCTGAATGAAAAACACGCATTTAGAAGCAGAGATGATACCTCTCAAACTCAAAGTTATACATAAAATACTGCAAAAGTTCTTCGTATGTGATATATTTGGAACTCTTTCTTAAAACAAGCATTCAAATTGTTTGATTTTAATATTTCTAGCATGATTTGAACAGAACTTCATTCATCTCTTGTTGACTCACTTCCATTTGTCTTGTTATTTCCATTTAATCCTATAACTTCTGGTTTTTGTCCCTTGAATAACCCCTCATTGATAAAATCTACACATCGAGCAGTTGGCCTGTAGTGTTTTGAAAAAGTTTATCTAGCCTTGTCCCTGCAAATCACAGATGCAGCAATTATCTCTCTTTACCTTCACAGTTCTTGCCACTCTCCACTAGCCCCACTGCTGGTATTTCAGCATTCACTACAAAAGAAGATAGCTGGTGATATCCAGTGGAACTCTCCGTTTATCACAGCAGTGTTCTCGCTATTTATCCTATCAGTCAAACCCTCTCCAGCAGCTTTTTTGTCCATTCCTAAGCTCAGCCAGCAAACAGACGTACCCAAACTTGTCAATTGTCTCTCAAAAGGCTTGGAACAGAACAAACAAGTTGAGGAAAGCAGAGGGCTACTAGAAAGTCATGAAATACACCGATGCCATTCAAAGGCTAGAGGTAATTTTGCCTAATTATCTAGAGATGCTTAGCAAGACCACACAGGGAAAAGGGAAGAGAGACTGCTGTGAATTCATGCAATATAATAGATTCCAACAGTACAATATTTCTCCTTTCGATTTCAGGGTACTGATCCCAAAGGTTTGCAAAGTTCCCCAATCATTTATCAGCACATCATCAGAAGGAGGCATTTGTGTTAACGCTACGTATGTAATGTTCCTATATAACTAAGGTAAGAATCAACAGCCTTAATTATTTATAAAATATCACCCTTTTATGCTGTGCTTTTCTGAGCTGGAGCACAATAATGTATCCTCCAGACTACATGCACTGAATAGGGCATTTATGGACAACAAAAATACCAGAGTGAGTGTGCTGTATAAAGGAGACCTTATATTCCGTTTCAGACATAATCCTTACTGTAATAGATGGTGTGCAAATACCTCCATGCTATCATCTGAAATTGTACAAAGTGCCCCACAGAAAACACAGACACTGGATGGCTTTACAGAAGATCAATGTTAAACTTAATGAATAGGTGTTCAGTGCTAGTAGAACAAAAATTCTTAACAGAATGGTTAAGGCTGGAAGGGACCTCTGGAGGTCAGCTGGTTCAAACACCCTGCTCAAGCAGGGCCACCCAGGACTGTGTCCAGACTGCTTTTAAGTATCTCCCAGGATGAACAGTCCACATCTCTGGGCCATGCTCAGACACCATCACACTGAAAGTGTTTCTTTTTTCAGTGCCTTTCAGTATATGATTTCTAATAAACTCAGCATATATCCTATGACAGTATCTGTGGAAAAGGGGTAACTTTGTACAAATACAAGACACCCCAAGGCATGTTTCTGTCTTCAAGATATGCTATTTTTTTTGCTGTGGCAGACCTGATGATAGGACTAAATCAGGATGAAATTGATAAACTTCAGTAAGGTAGCATTTCATATGGAGGACAAAAGGAAACAGTAACAAGGAAGCTAAGATAAGTTTAGAGCAAAGGCCCTGGCAAAACTGGAGCAGCCATAACAGCATCAGAACCTGAAACTCTCATTCTCACCAGTAATCCCAATGAAGTCGGTGGAGCTGCTCAGGAATGAGCTACAGGATGCCATAAATGAATGGGTAGAACTGCCAAAATTCCACCCCCACACCAGCTCTATGAGGTAAAGGAAGGTCTTTATGAGTGGAGCATCACAGCACTATGCAATTTCCTCTATAAAATCATGGTGTTAACTTAAGCAAAATGAATGTCAGATGAATCAGAATCTGATTAGAGATACTTACAGTGAAGAAAAATGTAAGATCAACCAACCAACTGGTCAGTGAATTAAACATAAAATAAGGATTGAAAAGTAAATGTACCTCAAGCATCTGTAGAGGAAGACAGCATTGCCAGCTCCATAGTTAAAAAATATTACACTTGGGAAAAGCAGTTGCTACCAGAAATCTCTAGCATTTGCTATGCCAGGGACTACAGGCTACAGTGAGAATTTTGGATGATAACATCTAGAGATATTTATTATGCAACTATTGAAGTTTATATTAACGACAGCACATGGGAAACACTGCAATGCTATCTGTTTCCTCTATGAACAACACATTAAGCATGCCTTAGAACATTTACTTTGCCTTGTTTTTTGCAAAAGACATAAATTGCCTGCACATGGTTTCCAGTGCCAGAAAATATTCTCACCTGGTCAATGAATGTATGGATGGAGAAAATAGCTCTACCAAATTGGGCTTTTCAAAATTCTATGTAGTTCAAGTCTTTCAAGAAGTTGTACTATTTATATGATGGCAGATTTGTGTCACTGTGGCACAATCACCTGTTTCCCAGTAGAAGCAGGGTTGTGGTCTTGAAATTTCAGTATTATGACTTGATTGCATGATTCAGGAAAAAAAAAAAAAGAAATAGGGAAATGAATCAGAAAATTCCAAACTCTCATTTGAGCACGAATATTAGCAACAGTGAGAAAACGAGATGAGCAAAATTATGGCTATCAAATAGGTATGTTTCATCATTAGTAACTTGTGTGAAGGGGTTACCACTGTGAAAGTCATTCTCAAAAGTTAGTGAAAAGAATTGTTGAAAAGACCAAGTGGGTAAGTATCTTACTTGCCTTCCTTTCTTACTCACATTTTATCTACCAAAAATAGCTGGATTAGAGCAAAATATGAAGGGAAGCCTTTAAACCCAGGAAAAAATCCTGCTGCAGACCTTCTGCCTCATTTAATTTTACTGTGCAAGTTCAGAAAGGGAAAACCGTGGAGAGAAAATATAATGCTAGGTATCACTGTGAATACCAGTAACCACAACAGGAGGTCACATGCTTATACATCCAGTAAATTTCAGTCACTGCAGGCCTATTTATTCCAGCTTCACTTCCCTGGTGAGAGACACCTGTTTTCAGTAGGACTAAGCAATCAGTCTGTGAGTTTTCAGACCTCAGGGAAGGTGTGTTGTAATCTATGTTCTTATCACTGCTGGAATAGGCAAAAAGACAAGGCGAGTCTGCCTTATCTGATGCCATGGGAAGAAATGCTAAACATTCCTTATCTAGCAGGAGCTCCTGAAAATCCAGTAAGAAGAGAAGCCTCTTAATCCAGCAATTCAGCAGACGGGAGTAATAAGGAGGAAGCTGATACAATGAAAACCTACCATGTTTCTCCATGTGAGACATGCCCCCCGTATCTCTGCTGTCTGATGTCTTTTTTAACTTCAGAGTTGGAGAAGATGCAAGCATGTTCAAGCATGTTTATTCCTGCTTCTACCCGAGCTGTCATGTCTCTTGTTTCATTTCAGTAGCTGTAATGCCTTCTTTAAGTACTCAGATGTTATCTCTGGGACAAGCTGCCCACTAAATACACAGGTCTTCCTTTTACTTTTTTAGGACCAACAGATCTCCTGTGTGCGCTCTTCTGTAAACTCTTAGCAGCAATGACTGTCACATTTTTTGTGTCACCTGGGGTGTATCTTGCCATATGGAGAACTCATTATTTCTAATGGATTTTTAAGGTTTTACATTTACAATGTCAGCTGTTGGTGGCTTTATGTTTGTTGACAAGTTTGGATTCCAAAAATGCAAATACCTAAGTTATGTTCTGCTATTTAATGCTCAACAGGGTAATAAACAGACTATATTCAGAAATATGCCACAACATGCACACTTTCATTGCTAAATTTATACCTTACAAACCTTTCATTCCTGTCCTTAATTAAGGGTTAATGTCTCTCTGGTTTGCTCTAGGGCTACTTTGAAGACAAAGAGCAACGGTGAATTTTAATGACTTGCCTCTAGTTTCACTGAAAAACCAAAGTAAACCACAGGACCCTGGAAAGATTCAGTTTTATACTGAGTTTTGTGCCCTTTGCACTCTCCTGCCCTTTCACCCCTTATCCCCTACAGGAGAAATGTGGGGAACAAGAAGCAGTTTCATGCTCCAGAGTCAGCTGCATTGCGTGCTAGGAAGGGATAAAACATTTCTTACTGTAATTCTTAGGTAGAATAGTTAAACCATAATCCTTTTTGGTCGCAAATACGTATTATATTAACATTGTCTTTTCATAAAGTCTCAAAATCTCCCCAAAATCCCTGTATGTTTCTCACAGTTTTTCCCTAAAAATTTGAGCACTGTTACTGATAGGAAAGTGGATTATCAAAGTATTTTCTCTGATTCAGTATAGCCATTGTTATGTTCTTGAATGTTCCTGAATTCCAGGGAATAATTTATTGCAATTTATTACTATTTGAAAGGCTATTGCAATTCAGTGAGATGAATAAAATATCAACTTTTATCACTGTCTTATGGCTACTTACAGCGAGAGGTTGTCACCACTACCTTCATTCTCTGCCATAAACTCATCATATTTCTTTCATTATAATGTATTCTTCTACAAAAATCACAAAACTGCTGCTACAATTGAAATACATTTCATATTCAGATGAAGACCTGGAAGCATGCAAAATATTTACCCAGAAAATAGACAACTTCCCCTATGCTGAAAGAATAAAGACAAAGTCCAAATTCACTTTCTCAAATGTAATTCAAGTTTCTCATGGATCACTTTCTCAAATGTAATTCAACTTTCTCATGGATTACTTTCTCATGGTAGCTGAATTTTAAGAGCTAAACATGCTTAAAAATGCCATGCACATGAGTAGCCCCAGGAGACTTTTCATTTTCAAGCACTTCCACATACTCTCATACCCAACCTCCATCTTTACCCTACCACTGGTAGACAGTAAATACATAGAACCTCTTTTTCATGCTGTAAAAACACAACTCTGATTTGCTGCAACACAACTTTTACCTTTTATTTAAGCTTATCTCAGACTCTTGGAAGAGAAGAAAACCTTTCACAACAGTGGTTATGCCTTTGTGCCGCAGGGACATACACCACAGAGAGCCCAGACAAGCCTCCTGGGGTTCTTTCCCTTCTCTATTTGCTACTATGGATATTCCCTGTGTTTTAGTTCTACTGGCATTTGTAGGGGCTTTTGCTAGGCTTCCGGTTTTTAAGAAGTTCTATGGTTTTAACATAATGTAAATAAAGAGGATACATATAACTATTACTTATATTGCCTATTTTGCAATGAATACCTGTTTAACCCAGTAAGATACCCATCTTTCTTCTATTTTTCTCCACAAAGCGAACTGATTTCTTTAAGTGAAGAATGAGTAGGAATAAAAGGACATGGATAACGTATAAGATACATATGTCCTCAGGTATCTTATCCCCATTTTGACTCTCTAATGATCCAATTTATATTTTCTCTAAACGTAAATTCAACATCCTTCTTTCGAATTCACAGTATATAACCTAAAGTGCCTTGTAGTCTAAAAAATGTGCTTGTTCTGATAAGCAATTTGTATTACCCACATAAGAGAATTCAATTCAGAGCTATAAAAATTTCTCCAAGCTCAACTGTAAATTAAAGCTGTCACTTTCTATTGAAAGCCTGGAAATGCTACATGGCTTCAGGAACATACAAGGAACTATCACCCTTCTATCTTCTTTTTCTCTTTACATCCTGTTTTTGTCCTATTTTAAGCATTCTCTGGGAATAAAGATCTTCCAGTTTGTTTTCAGCAAGGTCTCATTCCTACTACACAAACACAGGATTACACCACAAACCAAGATTTCAATCACAAGTCAGTGAAAACTGAGTCTGTCTGCTACAAACTCCAAATCATGAGAGTCATTTATTTTTTTTTGCTGTTTGCAATGGTTGTGTAACTACATTATGCTATTGCATAACACTTTTAGCCACCTTCAGTATTTGTTTCTTTTTTTTCCAAGGAATTAGAAGTTATTGTTTTGCCAGTGAAACAGGAATGCATCGTTTACCAGAAAATGTTTCACTGAAGTCACTCAATCAAGTCTTTGGAACAGCTGGAAGCAGAATACGATTATTTTATTTCTATTTGTAAGCATTCTTTTAAGGTATATCCCACCCTAACCAAGCCATTTTTTTACAATTATGGAATAGTCATGTATGTCCATGCAAACACTCAACTGTGTAGGGAGCTATTCATAAAGTATGTATGTTTGTAACTCTTTGTATACATGAGCAATTGTACAGCAATCATTCTGAAAGTCTGACCCAATCATATGTACAGTCTATCTACATTCAGAACTGTCCCTTTTCTGAACAGTGGAAACACTGCTAATAGTATGAGTAAGAAAATAATAATACTGCAATAATAGGGAAGTAATTTAACCCTGAAGCTCTTCCACAAGAAAAACTACCAGGCTCAGCAGAGCACGTGCATGTGTGAGGAGGGCGGGGTTATGTCTGATGCAGCATTAGCACCTGCAGGATCACCAGGACTAATCCATGTTGTCCCCGCACCAGCACTGAATCGAGTCATTGAGTGTGAAGTTTTCATTCCAGGGGGAAGAACTGGCTTGTGGCTTCTCATCTCCACCATGCACTAGGACAAGCTAACCTAGGGCAGCTAGTGTCCCACAGAATCCAGATCCTGGAGACAGCCACACCAACCTGCCAGCAGGCTTTTTTGGCCCTGTATGACATGATTATTGCAGACTGAATTCTTACATCAAATGCAACTTTCTAGTATCTGCCAATTTTATTTCTTCAGTGTATTTTCTTCTTGTGCGTTTTTTTTACAGTTCACACCCATTTTCAGAAACATTGCAAAATTGGTTATTGACTCATATTTGATAAGGTCTAACACCACCTGACTAAGAATTGAACTCCTGTATTTGAAATAAAAGAATATTTTAGAATCATAGAATAGTTAGGGTTGGAAAGGACCTTAAGATCATCAAGTTCCAACCCCCCTGCCATGGGCAGGACACCTCCCACTAAACCATGTCACCCAAGGCTCTGTCTAGCCCAGCCTTGAATACCGTTTTTGAAATCAATGAAGTTTATATACTGTCTTCTAAAGGAAAAGATTATCTGTCAGTGATTAAACTAGAGTGTAGTTAATATAGTAATAGTAGT
This sequence comes from Psittacus erithacus, assembly GCA_009867235.2. NCBI lineage: Eukaryota > Metazoa > Chordata > Aves > Psittaciformes > Psittacidae > Psittacus > Psittacus erithacus. Next base: position 18,049 of record WYDI02018014.1, on the reverse strand, counting down.
TCTTTTCCAAGAACCTATCCATTTTGATGTGAGGAAATATTTACTTTAACGGTAAGGTCTGTTCTTCAGATGAAATGATAACTTGACATAAGGCAATTACTCAGAACTGCCACATAAACTTTTCCCCAAAGCTGTTTTTTCTTCACTGACCAAAAGCACTGCAATTACCCTCATGTTACGAGATAAAGTCCATCTTGGCCAAAAGTATGACAGACACATCAAGTTAGATTTCTTTTCCTGAGATATATGATTAACCCATTTTAAGAGCTACTGCAATATAGCTTTTGTTTTCTTAGTAGACATGAGAAGGTATCAGCTCAGATTCAGGCTGCTTTTTAAAAAAGGTCCGAAAATAACAGAACAATCCAGATGTAATATTTATAGGTTTCTAAAGAATCTGAGGGTCAGAGCTTTTTGGAGGTAAGAACACTAGCATATCTATATTTATCTTCATTATTTATACCTTCCCTACTTTTGCATCCCTGGAAATCTTATGAATTATTATTTTAGGTTTTCTGTTGGCCATTACTGAATATTTGGCAGCACAGAAGCCAAAGCACCTATAGAATCATTAGGAATACAGCCTTTAAGCATTATATTCTTAAAGAGAAAACGCCAAATTAAGCATATTACTAAGCACTGAATATAGCAGTAAATAATTTCTTCTGACACCTTCTAAATTACAACATAACATTAGCTCTCTTCTGGAATTCCTTTGGTGTTCCAAATTATGGTGAAAACCCAGGTCAAATCCTGACAGAATTCCTAGCCTGATTCTTTCAAAGCCTCTGAATGCAAGATAATGGGACATGCTCTTTTCAAAATGTCTGTCACTTAAATATTTAGCTGTAGACATCCTCTCAAATTATCACAAGATCAAAAAATGTTTTATGATAATTATCTTTTCAAACACCTCTATCACTTCTTTCAATTTTTTTTTCCCAAACATGGAGAACAAATGCTCAATCATCACTTCTGTCATTTCTACAGTTTTAAGCAATTTGGCTACTCTACTACTGCTCAAGAGACCTACAGCATTGTTAACATCCTTTTTACTCCAGTCATGTTAATACTTATTTCCATGTCCTATTTCTATTGCCACAGTTTTCTTCCTGGCACTCTTTTGATGATTTTAGTAACTTTCTGACAGCTCTAGCTTCAGACATATATTGCTACATTCTGGAACATATATCAATCTTTTCCTGATGTACTTTCATTTTCCTTCCTAGTATGTACATTTAAATGCTAACATTGTTTACATTAGATTTAATATTTTCTGTGTTAACATAAAACAAAGTGAAGTAGATTGTTCCTTGTAAAGAATCTTAATTTCTTGAGTTTTAAGGGAAAGGACATGGAAAAAAAATTCCTTCCCAAGGCCCAAGATGTACATTTTGTGGTTTAGCCAAAAATCCCAGTAAGTTGCATGATGTGCCCACTGTACAGCTACCTTTTTTATATGTTGTACACTTATTAAAAAAAAAGGATGTGAAACTGACAACTTTCAGCTCTTTCTAGGTACAGGGTCCTGTTCATTGTAGCATATAATAAATTTAGGTCTCTAGAACTTTTACAGAAACAACAAATACTTGCAGAATTGTTCAAAACTGTTCTGCACTACGATTTTAGAAATTACCTTAAGAGAAATCTAGTAGAACATTATAAAGCTACCATGCTTTGATCTTTCCCCATCATCATCCTGCTGCATCTCTTATGCTAAGCAAAATAAGAAGACGTACTGGGGAAAATGTTCCCCTTACATGTAGGTATTGCTTCCTCTTTCCTTTTCAGGTAATATTTCCTTTATTTATTTCCACATTAATGGAATGGCTATAAGAAGACACCAATCAATAATCAGTTGTGAAACAGGCTTTCAGTTTCTACAAACTACTTTATGTTACCAATAATTCCAGTCCTATATTTTAGTGCAGTCCTCATGACATAGCCCTAGGGGAACTAGAACTGCTACAAAATCTCTGCTGATTATGAGTATGTGTCTGCAGAAAAGGGCAGACAGGGTGAATAATAAATAGCTGCTGCTAAGAAATATTATTTAACACTATGAGATGTACAACTATAGGTTACAGAGCCATATTTTTAAATTCTGGTGCTTCATTTTTTTGCTGCTATTTCCACTGAAATGCAGTAAAATACCAGGACAATATTTACTAAGCAAGTATCTGAATTACAGCTTAGAAAGAGGACAATAAGTGAGATGAAAGGGATACATTACAGACAAAGGCCTGCATTTTAGAGGTACTATTCTTCACCTTAAATTAGTTATGAAAAAGTTATGACCTTGCATTTGTTCTAGTATCTGTAAAAATACATATTTAAATAAATTGGTCTTGTTACCATAAGAGAAATCAAAGCTAGTAATGAAACCAGTAAAACATTTATTTCAGAGACCAAAACTAGAGAAATGTCTGCATCTCAGCTCATTTTCCATCAAGAAACAGCAAAACCCCATTTATTTAAGGGTTAAGAAAGACCGTATTTAGATTAGTGGAACACTTGCTTTGTTCAAAGATATAAACTCCGTCAGCAATAAGTAATTATATTCCAGAAAGCACAACTAGTAACTAGCTGCACAACCACTGAATTCAGATCTGAGTTCACTGGATTTCAAGTTAGATAATTATGGTTAAACAGATGAAACCTCCCTTTCATAACGTCCTATGATGCAAACAAGAACATTTTGTCAGCTTGGAAGAATTGCCCAGACCTGATGAGACCTCAGAACAAAACCATGCTGAGATGGCAGTATCAAGCAAAATGAGCCAAGCCCATTCTCCACTGAACTACTACTCTTTGCAGTATTTCTCATGTGCTGAAATAAGTACATGGAGTGATGATGAGATGATGAAGATGAAGAAAAAGCAAACTAGTCACTGCCCAGGATCCCTCTGGAGACTGAAATACACATTTTGTAGCAGTCATCGCTACCAAAGTGTTGTAGGCTGTTGAAAACCATTTTGTCCGCTCCGTAGTTGCTGATGCTAACTTTGGCATGCCTGTAATTCCCACATAAGAGCACTTTGATCAATAACTTTCAATATTATTAACATTCACTATAAGTATTTGTGGCATAGTGCTCAGCATAGCACTCTCCACTACAGCTAGCTCTGGTTTTTAAACTTGTAGAATTACAAAGCTAGTGTTGGTTGAAAAAATGAATATGGGTATATTCGTTTCCTATAATGGAATTAGTGAAAGTGGAGCTGACGGGGTAAAGGATTAGTATTTTGTGGGCTCTGATTTCAGAGAACTTTAAGTCTATGTTGATCCTGATGTGCAATTAATACATTTTAATTTGACTGCATATACTGCTAACTGAACAGCTGTTCAAACTGAGCACATTGTGTGTCCTTTGGGGACCTGCATTCATTTTCAAAATGTCAAGATGTGCTTGGGAGCAAGCACGGAACAGTCTCAGCTTCCTATGGAAAGGAGAAAATGCTCTTTAGAATAAAGAGTATAAATATCACAGTTGTTACGTTGAAAGCCTTTAAAAGGAAAGCAAAACAACTAGAAAATCTTCAAGGCCTATTGTGTCAAGTCAAGGAAATGCCACTTGTTACTAGAGGGTGTTACACTGGTACAATTACCTCAGGCTGCAGGGGTTAACCAGAAGTTTGGGAGGAAAAATCAAAAGAACCACTCAAGTTGAAGGCTAATTGTGTTTTCTCCTTCAACCTAGTTCTTAAATTACTTCTATCGGGTCATGTACTTTCAAGAAATTAGTAATCCCTATTTTTTCAGTATTGTCACTGAATTACTCTTTCAATCAATCAATCAACTGGCACGGGAAATTTCAAAACAAGTTACTAATCTAGTAAGTAAATTTCCATGTGAAATTACAATGGGGCTTAGATACGCCAAAATCCAATTTTATGGCACAAAGTAACACAAGCTATTAACTGCATTGAGTTCTTAGCATCTTATCTTCCAATAGCGCACTATGGAGTTCTACCCCTTTCACATGGAAAAATTACTGAGTGTTATTCACAGTGATATAAATAACATATGACTAACTCATATACAGGAGAGGATGATTTACACCATTATGGCATAATAACATTAACATGGTGTAAATATATTTTATATACTACATGTAATTTAGAATCAGTGCTTCTTAAATGTTTTAGATGTGTGAGTAAGCATTACTATTTCCATTATACAAATGGGGGGGAAAACGATATCAGACAATTATGGGCTGCAGTTTTGCTCAAACTTCACATGCATGCAAGGAGTAAAAATTAAATATTTGTACAGTTATGGGAGATAAAGAGCCCAAATACATAGAAAGCAAGTAAAGATTTGCATGTTGTGCATCAAATAAAGAGTGAGTGATGTGTAAGTTTTAACAGCTAAATGAAGCAGATGAGCAAGTGTACATTTATGTTCGGTTTTCTGTGCTGATGTAGTAGTTTTACTACAGACAGAGGTAAACAGCTGATTATTATCCCCCTAGAGCAAGGGGAAGCTGTTAAGCAATTGCTCTGAATTGTGGTACGAAGCACAATGCCTCCCAAAGCTATTTGTAGGTTGCTGCAATTTACATACCATTGTTTGCTCAAGCTTGTGCTTAAAAAACAGTTTATCCAAGATAATAGTGATGTGCATGAGCGGTCAGGTCTGAAACCCAACAAGCTTTCCTGTCTCATCATCTCTTCAGCTGCTTTCAGAAACATTCTATGGCTTTGCTGGTGAAAACGGAGCATCCTCTTCTTCAAACTAAAACATTAGCTGAATGAGCAGTGCTGTTTCTGGAGTGTCAGGGGGTGATAAAAGGAGATGTGCATATCTGACTGGCATGGGAAATTAAAAAGTACAAATATTTATGGCATCTGCTTAACAGTAGCTGGCTCAACTAGAATCTGTAGTTGGAATGTGTTAATACCGCTCTTTGAAATGTCTGTGATGAGAAAAACTGAGGGCAGGATGTTGTGTACATATAGAGGTATCTGTCAATATATAAATAGATCAATATCTGAAGATTGTACCAAAGATGGCATCTGAAGGTAGCATGAAGGCTTCTTTTATACACTTCATGCACATTTTCCTTCTGAAATTATTTAGATGAGAAGATATTTCTCTTATCTATCCTATGGCATTGTTCTTTTATTCTCTTTATTGTTTTCAAATTTTCATAAAAGTGCAGCAAAATATAATCATAACTGCACTATATTCTCTGTTTAAAAAGCAGGTCTGTTTCTGTAGCCTGATTATATGAAACGTGAACTGTCCAGACTTTGCAAAAGCATGTAAATTAACTTAGACCTGGAATAAACAAGAATGTATTTCATATTAATTATTGAAGAATTCATACTGTGAAGTAAGTGTACAGTTTAGCAAACTGCATAATTTTAGACAGAAAGGGTTGTAAGCAAAATTGCAGTTAAGGAAACATGCTAAAATGAATGAGAAGAGGTGGTCTGGGATGTATATAGGGTCAGCCCATATACATTCAAAGACATTCAGAAGTGAACCCAGTGTCATATAAGACATTCAAAGTGAACCCAGAGGTATCAGGTTCATTTGTCTCTCACAAAAATATCACACACTGCACATGTCTTACTTTAAAGAAGAAGAAGCTGATGAGTAAATCTTTCCCATGCTATGGTTATTCAGAATCAAACACCTTTCTACTATAGCAAGAAAAAGGTCATCCTGATTTTAGTCTAGCACTGTGGCAAATTGGTAGTAGCCCCTCAAAATGTTAAGTAGTTAAGTATGCTTAAAACAACGATGATCAGGGGACTGGAACACCTTCCGTATGAAGACAGGCTGAGAAAGTTGGGGCTGTTCAACTTGGAGAAGAGAAGGCTGCATGGTGACCTCATAGCAGCCTGCCAGTATCTGAAGAGGGCCTATAGGGATGCTGGGGGGGGCACTCTTTGTTAGGGACTGTAATGATAGGACAAGGGGTAACGGGTTCAAACTTAAAGAGGGGAAGTTTAGATTGGATATAAGGAAGAAGCTCTTTACTGTAAGGGTGGTGAGGCACTGGAATGGGTTGCCCAGGGAAGTTGTGAATGCTCCATCCCTGGCTGGGTTGGACAGAGCCTTGGGTAACATGGTTTGGTGGGAGGGGTCCCTGTCCATGGCAGGGGAATTGGAACTAGATGATCTTAAGGTCCTTTCCAACCCTAACTTTTCTATGATTCTAATGTAAATGAGAGAAGAATTAAATCCCAGGGGGCAGAGATCCTTGCCTGGTGTGAATATCACAGCTGTGTTAAATCAATTGTATTATGATAGTATACTATGAGCGAGGATTTGCTTATATGAGGGGGTTTTTTTCCACAAAAACCATAAATAAATTGCATCATACAGTTTGGGGTTTGAGAGCAATCACCTCTAAAAGATGTTATAAAATAGTCATCTCTCTTAATTATGTTGATTTAAGACATTAGAAGCTCTAGAGGAAAGTATGTGGAAGGCAAAAGGGTTAGAGGGGGAGACTCAGAAATCATTCATCCCCAGCATTCTTTCTCTTGTTCCTCATGGCTCAAACTATATTACTCATCTGTTCAGTCTATTTTTGTAATTAGTTCCTCCTGTCAGGGGACAATCTGAGAAAAAGATGTCATTGCCTCATTCTTTGAAACATAAAACTTCATTACTAAGGCTGCCTCCTAAAGTTTAACGTATCTAGTGAAATTAGGCTGCTTACACAGGTTCCTAGTCTGCCAGAAAATCTTCTTCCTCTTCTGAAGCTCACAACGAATCTTGCATGAACCATGCCCAAGTTAAAATCACCTATTTTTGTTCATTTTGTGTTTATTTTATTATCAGCATGTCTGATTTGCTTTAAATTCTATGGGCATTGCTTAGAAATTGTTTTGACATTGCAGCTCCTCAGCGCAAGCTCTGCCAAAGGACTCACCATTGCAGCTCATTAGGATTCAAACTGAATTCAGTCTCCTTCAGTTTCTCCAGGTTGTTACCTTGTAGGCTGTCTTGAATGTTAAGAAAATTCTGAGTAATCTCCTAAACACGTACATTGTAAATAATCGCTGTTTCAAGCCAGGAGGATGTTTAAAATGTTTCCATTTAAGGTCAACAAAATCTCTGCAAAGCAAATCATTCATATGCAAGAGCACTGTCTATTATACAAGAACAGGACTGATTGGGCTGTCTCCCATAAAAGCCACTGGGCAATAGTTACTTACTGAAGGAATCTGAAGAGCAGCACTACTCTCTAATCTTAAAGCATTTAATATTTGCTGTGCGCTAGATCATGAGCCTTGGCTAGATAACAATTAACATTTTATTGTAAACTGTTCTTCAAACTCTACTAATAGAAGCATACTCACAGATGAACACATACAAAAGTTCAAAATACTTGTCATTTCCTGTCTCCCCACAGCTGAATAGCAGAAAAGCCTGTAGATGATGATAAGAATAGAGGGTTGGTGTTTCAGAGGTGGTCCATAATGATTTAATACTTGGAGATGCATTCAAGCACCCCTCAAGTGCCTTAGCACACCAACTATAAATTTCTACAGGCAACTCTGAAACCTGAGTTCTTGCTCACTAGACAACATACTATAGAGAGAAAGTGAAGAGATTCCCTTGATTTAGAAGAGATTTCTCACTTATAATAATAAGATTAGGACCTGAGGCTGTTTCTCTCACTAATGAAACTGAAAGCTCAATTATGTCAACAAGTGAAGTCAAGGAACCAGTCCCACATTTAGCAACTTAAATCTTTTATTCTGCCTTGGGCTAGAGTTTAGAAAATCATCAGAAGTTTTTGCGTTCTAAACTGTGTTTAATCAATACATAATGTTCGGTTTCAGGCATTTTCAACTGTACAGTTTTCCTAGATTGATTTGCTGTGGTCTCATTCAATATATCACCTATCATATTTTCAGACTATTCGATAGTGCTTCCTTTGTGGTCTGTGCCTTTCCCCAGATGAAGCAATCAGCCATGGTAGTTCTGAGATATTCTTGAGGGAGCTGAAATCCATTCCTCCGCAAAGCGCCAGAGGGAGCAGTTTCTGCACCATTAAGTTCCAATTTAACCCTTCAAAATGAGGCTTGAGCAAGCACTGAAGAGGCACAGAAGCTTTATATGTTAACCTTCTTCAGACGAATGAATGTCATTCTGCTATGATAATTTTTTACTGTGTGTCTTTCTAACTGTAATTCATTAACCAATGGAATCATCAATCTTAGTACAGTTTTCTAGACAGTGCTGTTAAACATTCTTTCCTTCTTTTTAATAATAATTTGGTACAAGAGGTCATTGTCTTCATGCTTTTTTTAAAAGACTTACTACTGTTATGAACCATCTTTTGCTGTTACATTAACAGTTTAATTGAAAGTGTACCTTTTGTACCTATGCAAAAAAGCATTAGTATAAAAGCAATTAACAACTTACATTTTAGCCAATGTCTGCTGCAACACCATAATTTGACTAATTCTACTGACAATCTACAAGAAAACATGCTAAATTATTCAATTCAAAATACAAAACTAATAGACCTATTTTCAGACTGAAAGAGGCATCTTCTCTACCTGGATCAATTTTTACTTATATTCAACTTTTTAATAGCAATTGAAAAATAGAGAATGAATCATTAACATCACAAGAAAAAACATCAAAGAATATTGTAAAATCCATAATTCTGGCTGACTGTAAAAGTGTGCTTGTCTTTATTCCCCGGCTCCTTTCATTTCTCTGGCATTGACAGGTATTCTTTCATGGAATGATTAGAAAGAAATGCTAACCTGATGAAAGCGCCATCACCATATATTGTATGTGTCCTGTGAAACAAGCATCTTTCACAGCCATGATAGCAGAGGCTTAAAAAAATGGTTTTGCTTTTCAAAGATATATGCTGAAAAACTGCAGATGTCAAAACGTCAATGTAATCAGATGGGACAAAGTAGGCATATATCCCAGCTACTTGCCTAAGAAGCTGCAGCAGAGATCCTTATTGCTATTTCAGTTGTAGCTGAAATTAATTTCCACGCAGACAAATTGTGGGATCACCTGCATGGCACTTAAGTTCTGCTTTAGCATCTTAAGTGAGGCTCATTGCTAAGGATTCTCCATTTGGTTTATTTTCACATTGAATGTGACACACTTTATGTAAATCAACATATGCCAGTACAGACATATCAGAGAGGTTTACAGTGATGAGTCTGACAAGAAAATTATTTCTGAAACCAGCTTAAACACTTGAGTAAGGTACTCTGACTTAAGAACTGCTATTACTATTCTAGTAGCATGAACATCCAACGCACACACATAGGCAGAAATTATTAGGAAACATGCTGATGGAGCTGACCAGAAGTCATTCTTGCTATTCACATGACCTGCTTTGTCTTGCCAAGAATGTCTCTCTTGCATGCAAACAAAGCTTTATGCTACATTCAAGTCTATTTCAAGAACATAGATAAAACCAATATACATACATATGCACATTGGTCAATCAGAGCTAAAAAAACTACTCCAAAGAAAACTGAGGTATTTCTAAACCATAAAAAATTAACTGGGAATCTACACTAGAAGCTATCACAGACTCCACTGTAAGAGCTTACCTGCGACACTTTGCATAAATAAACCCTACACTTTTTACTTCAGATCTAATTTTTAACATGATTTACTATGGAAAAGTGTGTAATCACCTTATGAACAAGCATGTTTCTGTGTCTGCCCCCTATCTCTGCTCCCCCTTTCCTTGCATGGCCAATTCCAACTGCATGTTGAACTCTGAGACAGAAGAAAAGGTCTCAAATACAGTATTTCAAGAAATAAGGCAAAAAAGACATCTTAAGATGGAAGAGGCTACAACAAATATCATTTGGTAAAACACTAAACAGAGATTACATCAAAGCCTACACCAAAGTCACCTAGAAGGCAAACCTGCAGAAAACCTGGCTCCTCCTTCCGGAACTCATAAACCTCTGTGCAAAGCCTGGGAAAGGGAAGGATCCAACTCATGTCCCAGCAGCTGTGTGGAGAAAGGCCAAGGCAGCTCAGCCTGTTAACCTTGCAGGAGGTTGTGGTCACGAAGTTCAGTTCATTTCTTTATTATATACAAAAGACTGCGGTCCCTGAACTGAGACAACCGGCACCAAACATACATGTGGATGGAAGTACGACAGTAACAAGGGTCTGTGAGCAAAAGCACTGTCAGGCTCAGGCCCTTTTAGAGATGGGTTTCACTTTCTGGACCTCTCTGAATTGAGATGGGTATTTTATTTTTTTTTTCAGTTTTTATGTATTAGGGAATGCCTTAGTTGATCTAATGTATAGGTGGCATGGAAGTGAAACATTTCGCCCTCTCATAGGCTAAAAGGTGTTCAGAAAAAACATTTAACTAACAGTTAAGCTTTTAAATTAGCATCAGTTAAGCAGTGATATGGTATAAGAAGGTGAAAGTTCATCATGGTGCACCAAAAAGGGGATTTCAACATCCATATTTAACTTTAATAATAGGGAAAAGTAACTCTTATCATGTGTGAAGCATAGAAAAGATACGGATATTTTATTTGTTCACTTCAGTATCTCTGCTGGTTTCTATTTCACTAGAAGAAAGTCAACAAAGGAGAATGAATGGATTAAAATTTCACTTTCCATAAGCTCAGAATTTTACTAAAAGGAAGTTGGAAATTTGAAAAGCAACTAAGATGCCTATATTGTATTTAGCTCTAAAACTATTAAATTATTCATAATGTATATTATAATCAAAATAGGTACTGAATAACTATCCCTGAAAGATGATTAGAAGACAATCTGTCGATGTGAATACTAGAATACTGAAATATGCATATTAAAATGAAACAGGATGTGGTAGCAGCAACAAATTGGAATAGAAGGTACAACGTTTGACTTACTAATAGCTTTTGTTTAAAGTCATTTAGTATATTGTCAATACTGTTCACAATTTTTTTTGTTTGTTTATTAAATGCATATTTACTAGCAAATGGAAAGTACTTTATGGCTGGCAGAATTGTTATTAAGAGCCACATTTAGGTTTTTTCCATATAAACCATGACAATACTTTACACATATATACTGGATGTGCTGATAAATATTTATGTAAAATATTGTAAAGCTTGATGACCATTTGCAATGACAATTGCAAAATATGTGAGCTGCCATTTTTGTAGAGAAGAAATCAAGAGGAATGGAAATTCTTATCAGCTTGTACCAGTTATGTCTAAACCAGTTATGTGTGTAAACAAGTGAGTATTTCTCAGCATCCAGGCCCAGAGTCTACCCTGGCTGACATCTGGCCATTCTGGGCTGAAAGCCAGGCATGCACCCGCATACCCTGCCTTTCCTCTTCTCCCTTTCTATCTCCTTGAGCACGCCCATTCTCCTGGAGCCAAGTGACACCCAGAGCACACTCCTGACAAAAGTGCCTGTTGCACTAACCGGGGTCTGGGATCTCAGAAGAGTAACCAGCAGAACCCAAGATGAACTGGAACTACATTTGAGGCTTTTTACCCTGTAAAGGTATTTCTGGGGAGAATGAAAACATTCTGTCTGCAAACCAACCACAAATGTTTACAGTAAATGTGCTAACCTCACAACCAGGACAACCTACAGAAAGTGGGTAAAGAACACTGCCAAGCATAAGTTGTGGTAACATACATATATTATGGACCATGAAGGCTCCTGATGACTGGAACACCTATGAAGTCAATAAAGCAGAATGAAATAGATAGCAGTACACTGAGTAAAAGGATGAAGGGGACATGGGTGTAGCTTGCATCTGGACTCTGTAATACCTAGGGAAGTTACAGGTCAGGTAGGAAGCTCCCTGTCTGACAGCCTTGGCTGGGTCTCTCTTCCCATTCTCTTAAACAGAGACAGTAGATCCAAAAGACATCAAATGGGAGTGAAAACTAAAGCACTGGCGGGGGGTGGGGGTGGGGTTTAAAAATCTAGGCTAGGATAAAGTCCTACTACAAAGCTTAGACTAAACTGTGGTTCAGTTCTAGCTTTATCACAGACTTCCTATATGGCTTTAGGTAATAATTCAAAACCCATTTATTAACAGGCTCAACTACTTCTAAACACCTGGCCATCAACTTCCCTGTCTCTCAGCTGCCTGTAAGAAAAATACAGGTAGTAGTTTCTTTTGATCACATATTTGTCATTCATTTAGGATAGCACTTTAACTATACTCAGAAAGCTATCTATACTCAGGAAGCACCTAGCACAAGTAGCCCTTGAGGAGCTCCACTGTTAGTGGAATAGAAATACTTCATCAGGCAGTTCAAGAAGGAGCTTTAATATATACATGCTTATATATATACAATGTTTTATATACATATATGCTAATTAAACAGTCTAATCTGGGGTAAAAATGCACATAGGAATTCATCTGTCCCAAGCTGTATGATTCTAAAGTTGGAATGAAAAGAGAAAATATGTTTTTGTTAAGGACATATACCTTCTGAAGAGCAATGTCCTTGATACATTGGGAAGTACACAGCAACCCAGTAAAGCACAAGCTTCGTAACATGTGGTGGTGTAGGACCCAGATGTTTGGAGGAAGAAATGGGTTAACAGTAATTAGCTGAAACACCCACAACAGTCCCTGAGTATCTGCTAAGATTACCAGCAGTGAGAAACCTAAAGATTGTGAGTACTGGAGTAATTTGATTCAGAGTACCACTTTCATGGTAAAAGTGCCATCTATTATCATAGCACTATATGGGTTTGTTTTCAGAACTGTTAGTTTAACTTGAACAAAGAAGGAAAATCACCGTTCATCACAGGAGTGCCCTCTGTGAAGTTCTTAATGATGGCAAGGGCAGAAAAGTAAGAGCAGAGCAGGCTCTTTATAAGCAACTGAGTGAAACAAAACAAAGCAAAACAAAACAAAAGTAAAGGCGCTTTATAAAACTATATAGGGAGAATAGGGGTCAAAGTGATCCCTGATCCTGCTGTGAGTTTTCTTAAATTTTAATACAAGCAATCCAACTTTGTTCATGGTCTGTATCTACAAAACGTCATCCATGGAAGATGAACAAGCAGGTACTTCTCTGTAGTGCCAATTTATACTCATACTCTTGATACTATCAATCCCACAAAACAATGATATCACACTTGCGTCTGTGAAAAACTGGTTTAGATATTACAGGAATCTTTCAATGTTTAGACCATTTAACAAAACCCAAAAAATAACCCTGGCAGTAACAGTCACCAACAGTCACCAGCCTGTATAGCTCCAAATGACACTTCATTTTCTTTCTCTATCTCTCACCTTTCCTTTGTGTGTGTGTGTCTTTTCTACAGGCTTGTTGCTCCCTTGCTGGCATTTGCAATGGCTGCCTCAAGTTAGATGTCTGCTGTCTCACAGATCTCACCAAGAAAAGGGATTTTATCTGCTGACACATTTGAACCATCTGTGGGAAAAGCAGCAGCACTTTAGCATCGGGAAGGACAAAGAAGTCACGGTTCTGTCCCTCTGATGACTTCCAGAAGTCCTTAGTCATAAAAATCAGAATAAAAGCAATTTCAGCTTTGTTATTCCCTTTGAGAGAGAGCATAACTTCAGTGGAACCAGTGACTTCATGCAGTTTCATGGGAATAGTGAATATAGAAAGATGTCTATAGAAAACTGAACTAAAGCTGAATATATTAATTCACATAAAAAGAGGCACAGAATTCATTGTAGCTCACCCCAAGAAATAAAGCCTTTATCAGCATCAGCAAAGAGAAAGAAACCGACTGCTATATCCCTTCCTAGTAGAAGGGAAAACCCTTTGACTAACTCCACCAGCGACCTAAAAGGCCTAATGACACCAAATAAATATTTATCAACATAGACAAAGAGCATGTCCTTGTCCACAGGTTAATTGTGCAAGCTTGTATAATGTGAACGTAAAACTTGGAGCCCAGGGAGCTCCAATTAACTCTGTTTGGTCTGGGATTTACCTGTCAGTTTAGCAGTGTGATGTGCCATCTTTGCATTAAGTGAGCGCAAGCTCCTCTGTGAAACTTACAGCCAAGCTCTTGAGATTAATTTTCATGCATCCTTCTCTAAATTAGAGATAGGCATTGACCAGAGGTCTCACACCATCTGGCTCTCTTACCCCAGGAACTCCAGGGAAAGCAACGAAGTGCAATGCATTTCTTTTGTTCATTGTCTTTTGAGTAACATGGCAAGGCCACCTCCGATTTTAGAGTAGAGTGGAAATGGAGCATTCACCTCCCTGCGTACTTCTCTCTGCAAAAAGTTAGTATCAAATGCTAGCAGAGTTCACCGGGGTTTATAGCACTGAGCATTCTTTGGTATGCCCAAGTTTACTTAGACAGGCTCAGCCCATAAGTCTTATATTGCAGGCAAGCAAGTCATAAAAAACAGGTGAAATAAATAAATAGTTCAAGTCAAATATGGGGCAAAATGACTACTACACACATCTTTTTGTGAGGAGCCTGGCTCTGTGTTTGTGCCTAGTTAAGTCAAGACAGAACAAGAAAAAAATACTGAAAAGGAAGGTGAAAGAAGTAGTAACACAATTTGGGTGACTTCCCCAGGAAGGCCTACAGGAAACCAAGAAAGGAGTGAAGAGAAAAGCAAAACATGGGAAGAGTAAAGACCTAGGAGGGCAGATGCAGTATGTCCCACTGTCCATCAGACCCATGTATTGAGAGGCAAAGCGGCCTCAGCCTCACTCAACGGAGTATAAGCAGTGAAGGAGGAATTGATTTCACTGCATATTTCTCACATTTGGGAATTCAACAAAGGCTGATCCCAAAAACGAGGTTCTGTGGCGATTTATCCCAGTGGTCTTCACTACAAAGCAGAAAATTAAACATTTCATTACTAATAAGTAATATATAAAAAGTTACCATATTAACTAGCTTCCCGCACACATATGTAGCAAATGAACCACATTTACACCACATTATCAGCTGACAAACAAGTAAAACAAATTTTCAGGACCACATCTCTGACATTAATGTTTGCTTTAATAAACAGGGCACTCCAATCAAAGGTCTACAGCTTGCAGAAGGTTCTTTGAAACACATCACAAAACAATGATTTCTGGTGCAAGAAGCTTTTTCTTTTTCAGTTCCAGAACAGCACAATGGGATTTGCTGTATTAACCTTTGAAACAGAGGGTGGATTCACTCTCTTTTGAGTGAATCCAAGAATACTGCAGCAAATCTGCTGCTTCGCTGTGACAGCCAGGAAGGATAGACTCAAAGAAATCAAAATGTTTCGTCTCTTCTGTGTGGTCAGCAGGCAACCAGATCACAAAGGTACCAGCATACTGCACTCAAGAGAGAAAAAGCCTATCTAGGTAAAGAGATGGGAATGCATGAATGTAAAATTTTATGGAGCAGAATATTTATTTACAGCATTCAGAGAATCAACACGTTTTCATATACAGGGAAAGGGAGGTTTGAATATGAGATACAAAGGGGATAAAGCCACTTACCTAGAAGGTCTGAGTTATTTTACAGGACTCTTGAATAACCAAAGAGGCAAACTTATTCAACTCACATTTTAGTGGGACAGAAGAAATCTCACTATCACACAGTAAGTGCTTAAATCATACAAACACCGTGCTTTAGCAGTTCTCTAACAGAAGTTGAGCACTTCTTGGGACTTCCTTGGGGTACGTTAATTTATATACTTGCAATCTATAACAATTAAGCTTACCAATGATATGACAAGATACCTGCTTCCTCCTTTAAGTGGGAGGAAGATACTTGCTTTCCTCCTTGTCATTTTAACCAGTAGGCATTGTAGAGCAGGATTTTGAACATTTCTGCTCTTATATCACATTTTGAAAGAAAGCAACTCTCTGTGGGAGAACCCCAGCTAATAAACCACTGGAGCACTAAACTATACCAATAGCACATCTGTTTTAACAGTATGCACTGCCACATGGTATACTGCAGACTAAACTGTTCAGCTGGAAGAGGATTTCACATCTGCTAAAGGACCTTTGCACATGTTCACATGAATGCAGATTTCATATTCCAATTTTTTTTCTGAAATTGTAGCTGTGCAAAAAGATCCAAAATCTTAGCAACAAGCATGGCTGGGGTAGAATACAGCAAGTTAAGACTCAAGAAACACTTTTCTTTTTGACTCTCAGTAGATGAAATCAGAGCAAAAAATTATGCTGAAAGTTTAAAAGGAGGGCATTATAGACCAGAAATTACAAAATAGGAGATAGAGAGGTAAGCCGAAGGAATCCAGAAACCAAGAAGAAAAATATATTGGTCCCACTGATGAAATGTTAAACCTGAACTCAAAACCCCTTCTGTTTTTATCTGAGCTCTTTGTACTATATCCTTCCATAACCTTCAGCATATAATTTCACCACACTGTATCAAAACTCCAGACACATTTCATAGGGACCACAATACTTCCCTGGCTACACAACAGCCATACTGTCAGGATAAGGACAATAATGTTTAGATGCGTGTAGACAATCAGAACCCACTCCAAAAACATAGCCATTGGCAGAATACTAAAACCTGAGAGTGACACTAACCAAAAAGTAGTGCAGATCTAAGCAGAACACACAAAAAAAATCTGTTACAGGAAAAGAGAACTTGCATTGTTAAATCAATCAATTTATATCTTTGAAAATATATTGCTTTAAGGAATGTCCATCTTTTCTAAACTATATCAATTAGCCACCTAAAAACAACACTTTTCTATTTAGAAAATGTTTTTTTGCTTCTTTTGTAAGACCATTCTTTAGAACCTAAAAAATTTCCGAGAGTTGCCCATACTCAGAGGAAGCAGTTATGCTTCTTAGCTTTTGGTAAGAAAGCTCCAGTTTTTCATGTGCAATGGGTCATTAATTTAACTCTCTTGAAGTCTTAGTCCACAATGAATTTAACCTCTACTAACCATGAAGAAGAAAAACTGGACTGTGTTGTTACCTTTTCATTTTACACAATCACAAAACAAATGAAGTATAAACATACATGATGCATTCTAACCCATTGCATATCATCAGCCTAAAACATATGGAAAGGGAATAGGGAAAACCACCATCACTGGCCTTGTCTTGTTAATGGGTTTAAAGAAGCTTGGCCAAGAGTTTTCCAGATGGCTGGGTTTTATCTTAACTGTTCACAGAGTGAAATGGTCTGTTGCTGTGAGTGATGCCCCACATTAGTAAATGTTGGTCTTTCTCATCACATAAATCATAAGTTATCTACCTTCCTGATGTTATCAGTCCTCTCAAGATGCCTCAACCATGACAAGAAATAATGAGAGGTTAATTAAACTGTTCACCTGTTCTGCAGAACTAGCATTAGAAAGAGAGAGGGAAAGATGATCCTTCATATAAAATGCTGTCACTACACCACACCTTGGAGAACAAGGGCTCTGAATTAGCCCATGTACAGGATTTGAAAAAATTACATTTTATATTATTTTATAAGAAGGATTTAGCCTGCTGTTGTTATGGCTCATGCATACAATGAACCACCATGTTAAAGGGTATAAATGACAATAATTTTAAGTAACTTAAAGATAGCCCTTAGGCACCTGATAAGTTTCCAACCCTTTCAATATTTTACAAGAAAAAACATATACTGTGGCTGGCAGGGACACAAGTAAAACAACAAAGCAAAGCTATTGGATATACCAAATCTTGGAGCAGATTCTCCTGGAAGGCATGCTAAGGCACATCAAAAACAACAAGGTGCTTGGTGACAGCCAGCATGGCTTCACTAAGGGGAAATCCTGCCTGACCAATTTCGTGGCCTTCTATGATAGGGCTACGGAAATGATGGACAGGGGTAGAGCAGTTGATGTCATCTGTCTGGACTTGTGCAAAGGGTTCGACACTGTCCCACACCACATCCTTGTCTCTAAATCGGAGAGACATCAATTTGATAGGTGGACCACTCAGTGGATAAAGAACTGTCTGGATGGCCACACGCAAAGAGTTGTGGTCAATGGCTCAGTGTCCACCTGGAGACCAGTAACGAGTAGTGTCCCTCAGGGATCAGTGTTGGGACCGGTCTTGTTCAACATCTTTGTCAGTGACATGGACAGTGGGATTGAGTGCACCCTCAGCAAGTTTGC
>WYDI02018012.1:27405-46259 GCA_009867235.2 Psittacus erithacus | reverse complement strand
AGAGAAGCTGTGGCTGCCCCATCCCTGGCAGTGTTCAAGGCCAGGTTGGACAGGGCTTGGAGCAACCTGGTCTAGTAAATGGTGCCCCGGACCACGGCAGGGGGTTGGAACTGGATGAGCTTTAAGGTTCCTTCCAACCGAAACCATTCTATGATTCTGTGACTATGATTTTGGAACAGACTCAGAAGCAGTGTTCAGTTAGCGCTGTTACTTTCAACTCCATCACAACCATCTCCCTGTGAATTTTATGGCAAGATTTTCTAAAGCTAAAATTCTCAAATCCAGCCCATGATTACTGGGACAGCTCCCAGTAATTGTCAGCAGGAGGAACACAGCAGTGGAACATAGACACTTTTCAAGACATTTGCCTGCATGTCTGCAGTGAAGCAGTTGTCTTCTTGGTCTGAGGTTGCTTTTAAATGTTTTATTTATTGTAAACATTCCACTCTGGTTTCCTCTGTATTGTGGTAAATGTCAGGATTCAAAGGACTGTCATTGGCTGACATAATGGCCACTGCCCTTCCCAGGAACAAAGCATGCCACAGGATCTTTCCCAACACTGTCGATATACTGCGTTCATGTGGGCAAGTTTCCACCCCTTGAGGTCCAACAGCTTGGTATTCTTCCTTCTGATGGATTTTATCCCCCCAGATTTTGTTCATTTTAAAGCCAGCTTGAAAACACTGATCTTGGGTTTCTAATAGATGGGAATGAAGTGGACATGCAGGGGGTGAAACTGGCTTAGAGTGGAGGCTGTTTCTCTGCTGTACTGCTTGGTTTGAGGTTAAACAGGAGCTATGAGCTTGGATCCTGAACTGGTCACAACTTGTCCCACTGCAGCTAGTACGATTTCTGTTAGCTGAGGTTTGATTTCTAACATTTCTGTTGTTATTTTACAAGGATTTCAACTACTTGGCAGAAGGCATGTCAGTTGCCTTGTCTAATCTTCCTTGCTGATTCTTGTTTGCCTAAGCACCTCAGGAAATTACCAGACCTAGGAAAATTTCTAAACCAGTAATAGTATGTAATCATAACATTTGGGAAAGTTTAGATTTAAAATTTAAAATTAAGATTTCTACTAAAATTACTCCTAAATCAGAACTTCAGATCCAGGTTTTTTCCCCTCTGAAGATGGTGAATAGAGTCTCAGAAGTCTGAGTTATACTGTACATCAGTGGGAGAATGAGGTTTCTATCCATCTTAACCAATTGCTTCTTGAGTGTCTCATCTTTCATATACAGTTGGGTAGGCCTTCAGAGACCAGAAAGAAACTTGAGGGTTTAGGAGCTAGATAAGACTTACCAAGACTCCTATCAGACTTAGATGCCTTTAAGATTGTTATGTCTCTGTGCTCAAGTCCAATATCTTTTATGAGTGAATCCAAAGTTTCAAAACTGAAAGCAAAACTGTTCTTGGGCATCTTCAGACTGTCTAAATGGCTCAGCTGACTGTTGCATAAATATGGTTATGGCTATATCAGTGTGACTACACTGAAGCAGCACCTAAAACCAGGAAAGTCAGTGTCTCCATCTCTGTCAAGATTTGCATTCTGTCATGTCTTCTACTAGAAAGAAGACATTTTGCAGATGCCTAAACAATTTGGAAACAAAATTTTAACTACAAATTGGTGAGGTCCAGCCTCCTAAATCACATAGGCACTTTAAAAAGCACCTCTGCACTTGATGGCGCATCCACAATTTCTCTGGGCAACCTGTTCTGGTTGCGAGGCCCTGGCACCGGTTGCCCAGAGAAGCTGTGGCTGCTCCATCCCTGATAGTGTTCAAGGCCAGGTCAGACAGGGCTTGGAGCAACCTGGTCTAGTGGAAGGTGTCCCTGCCCATGGCAGGGGATTGGAACTGGATGAGCTTTAAGGTTCCTTCCACCCTCAAACCAGTCTGGGATTATATGATTCTATATATTAAGTAGTACTCAGAGCTGGGAACTATAATGACCTCTAATAGACTTTGTGATCTGTGTGATCATTGTGTAAGGAAAACTGTATAGAACTTACTTCCATATCAAGGGCAGGGTTCTTACACTTTCCTACAGTTTAGCAGACTAAATGCTACAACAAGTCTGAAGTAATTGTTTATAAAACTGACATTGCCAGGAGCAGGAGTGGACATGAAATAACAGCACTTTTCTTTCAGGACTACACAGAGTATCTGATTGATTGTAGACCTGATACTATACCCAGGATGCCCAAGGTTTCAGTGTGGTTTTTCCAGTTTGTTTGACAAGGTGAAATATGTATTATGATACCACAGGAAAAATGAAGGCTTTGATTATGTAACCCATTTTCAGATGAATGATCCCGTTTGGTCAGAATGGATCATTTCTGTTTGTAGGAGTTGTAGGATTGGCCTTTCCTTTGGAGGTTAATTCAGTTTTACATTAATAAATAAATTCGTCTACTTCTGGAGATGAATTGAGATTTTTAAGGTAATTGATAACTACTGCAACTTCCTAGTGTGACATGAAGTTTTATTTGGATTTATTTCCTTCAGGGTGCCATGTGCTAGTCATACTAGGAGATGAAAGGAATAGGTTGCTCCTTCTTTGACTCATTCATTTTAGAAATGTTTATTTTGTTAAAAATTAGTCCAGTGGCCTTGGCCGGGGAGGGACTTGATTTTGCCAGTGGCAGGATGTCAAGACTCATGTGCTTTTCTGCTTGAAAGAAGTTGAGAAAATGGATTGTCTCCTTGAGGCTGCTCCCTTCAGCTTCGGAGGGCACAGAGGCCTCACCCATGAAGACAAACCTCTGTTTTACAGATGGGTGCCCATCTGCTTTCTGCAACAGACACTGCAAAGAGCCACACTTGAGGTGCAAGGTGCTTACTTCTCCCACATGGACATTTAGTTAGTGTCACATTCCACATGACTCCCACGTTAAAAACCTCCTGCAGTCAGAAAGCCAAAATTAGCTTCTCCTTAAAAGCCTGAAAAGGCAAAGTGGAGATTAAAAACTATGTAGGTCACAATAACCCTCCCAAAATGAAGTGACTGATAATGAATGCTGAGAATGAAATTTTTTTGCCCATTTCCAGACAAAAAAAAAAAGGAAAATAGGTCCCTCTAGGCTCTGGTCTTAAAAGGAGTATTTGCAGTGGCTTTGATTCCAGGTCCAAGGATATCTATTTTGAACTGTCTCAATCTTGTTATATTAAAAAGAAAACCTTTATTAGATTTTATCACAAAATTAAATGAGTGGTAAAAGCCAACTCAGACATGTAAAACCTGTGGCAGTAGGGAATACTGTGATGGCAAAAAGAGGGAGAAAGGGTTATATGCAAAAGAAATTCGGAATATTTTCAGAAAGCACGTAGGAGCCTTTAGGTATAGCCAGATAGAGTACAGTTCACCATCAAACAGCACATTCCATATGCTGATGTGGGAATGGGGTTGTCAGAGGGTGATAAGCTATGTACCCAAGCAGAAAAAATGCTAAGGAAATTCAGATGAGAGTACATTGACATTTATCACCCGGGGAACTTGTATGATTTCTGCCCCTTTGCTGGTGGTTAAATACCTGCTTAGAATAACCTAAAACTAAAAAGTTACTTTTACTAGAATTTTTGTGCCAAGATAATGATAGTAAAATCTAAATATATGGGCTTTATGAGTACAGCTGTGCAACTACATATTCTGTAAGAACCAAAAGAGGGGAAAGAAGGAGTGGAAGGAATTGGAGGGAAGTAAAACCAGCTTACAAGCAAGAAATGGGAGTGGAAATGCATTTCAGACTGAATGAGACATCTCATTTGGAAGATTTTATTTGCCTTTTTTAAAATAAAATATAACTGAAGACCAAGTGAAACTTTCCTACAAAATGAAAATATGAAGTGTTTTGTCTTGAAAAAACGTGAGATGAAGAACTGAAATTTTCAAAATAAACCCAATATTTGAAAGAATATTCAGCACAAAAACTTAATTCTTTTGGCTATGAAGATTCATGTATGATTAAAAAAGTAATTGACTGAAAATATCATTAATTTCCTTTTACACAGATACTTTTCCCATGCCAGCATTTAATTGAGCAAGATTCTGGAATGTAGGCATCCAAATTTATATATATATACATAAATACACACACAAATCATTGAAGAACACACACACACATCATTGTATTTCCTCTTCAACCTGATTTTCATGTAGTTTATACATTGGTGTAATAATTTGGATGTCAATAGGATCTTCTTTTTTTTTTTTTTTTTTTTTTTACTTTAACCAGAATGATGATATTGATATTTCCATGCTCTCCATTAAATTACAATCTTATAGGAATACATTAATCTATTCCATTTCTGTATGGGAAGAAAAAAAATAGCTGAAGGTGCAAATCAGGTGTGTAGGGAGCCTTAAATCGTTAAATCATGTAAAACTCTGTGTAGTCTACTAGATGTATGAGTTACTGCCTTCTCAGCCGGCACCTCCTCAAAGAATACGTGTAAGTGATTACAAGCAGTCCTTTGATATCTTGATTGAAATGTCCATATTCTACTGCTATTTCAACAGCAATTGGTACCCAAAAAACCATCCTGCCCTTCACGAATCTCAAGAATCAACATAGTAATCCAGTCCCTGGCAGTGTTCAAGGCCAGGTTGAAGGGGGCTTGGAGCAACCTGGTCTAGTGGAAGGTGTCCCAGCCCATGGCAGTGGATTGGAACTGGATGAGCTTTAAGGTTCCTTCCAACCCAAGCCAGTCTGGGAATCTGTGATACTGGAATCCATTAATACCTCACAAAAAAGGGTGGAAAACATTTCCCAAATTCTCTCCAACAGACATAGGGGATCATGGTGCCAAATGTAATGTTTTGGTGGAAACAAAGGTATTTTTTAATTTGAATGTAAAATTGGCCTGTCTGATTTTCACGTTTGCCTTTCATCCTTCTCTTGTTAGATTAATTTTCAATGGAAAATGTATCAGTTTTCCCTAATAAAGAGGCTTTTGAGCTTTGACTCATGCTTGGGCAGTAGGCCTCTGAGGAATGTCAGGAGATGGAGCAGCAGCATTCTTCTGGCTGCTGGTCAGTGGGAAATCAGCAGTGCAGTACGACACTTGACTTACTACACTCCTGGAATTCCGGCCAGTTAGATTAGATGTGAGACTCGGGGCTGGATCACTGACCACACATTGCCTTTTTCCCTAGGCTTTAAAGTCACAGCCAAGTCACTTTGATTATTTGATCTTTGGAGTTGTGTGCTCTCCTATTCAAATTCCTCTTACAGTTTCAGGTTCAAATGTCAGTATGAACTCAACCCTGGTGTCTGTCCATGCTTTTCTGTCCTGTTTGCCAGCTTCGGCCCTTTTTACCCAAG
Source organism: Psittacus erithacus (assembly GCA_009867235.2). Classification (NCBI taxonomy): domain Eukaryota; kingdom Metazoa; phylum Chordata; class Aves; order Psittaciformes; family Psittacidae; genus Psittacus; species Psittacus erithacus. The sequence continues at coordinate 40,936 of WYDI02018012.1, read as the reverse complement.
ATGATTCAATCTATTAAATAAAATCAATTTATTTGAAAAATGCTATTATTTAAATAAAGGCCAAATTAAACCACCTTGTATAATTAAACCATTTTATACATGTGGAACACATCAGCTGCATTACGAAGAAACCATGTATTCTGCCTTTTTTTTTAACTTTTCTCCCCCCAGTTTTTTTTAAAGAGAGATGCCATTCCTTTCTCCATCTGAGTTAAATACCACAGTATCCTTTTCAGCAGGCTTCTAAGCTAAATCTAATCAAGCTGTGTCACAGCTCTGTTAGGCAGGTTGCTCTTTCTTTGGCCTTGAATAATTGGAAGAATGTTGGCACTTGTGCCTGGGCCATGAGAACGTGACCTGAGTTGATATTTAATCTACTTCAGTGCTAGGCTGCACTAGGACTGGGGCCTAAGCCAGGCCTCGGGAGCGGTGTGTTAGCCATCAGCAGCACTCATTTTACCTTGAAATGGATTCCATTTGATCTATCATTACACCGCTCCAGGAGAATGCTTTAATGAGACAGATACATGCGCTGGAAAGGATTAAATTGTTGTCCTTTAAATTCTTTATTTTTTTTATTTTTTTTTTTTAGCCTTGCTGGCCTAATAGCTGCAAGGTGCTGGGAAGTACCTGGGAAAGGGAAAAAGGTTAGAGAGCCAGACAAAACCAGCTAGAACTGAAGTTCCCGTGTCTTTGGATCTGCAAGCACTTGGCAGCAACTGCAAAACTCTGGCCTTCCCTTCTCCTTTGCAAACTAGAATCAAGTGCTGAAACTGTAGCTCCATTTTCACCTCTTGTCCGGGGAAGTTGGTACTATGAGGGAATTTTGGAGTTGCTTCACATATTTGTTACTTTGAAGCAGCCCTCCCTGGGCACAAACAAAACATTCATCACTTGGTATGTGGGAGAGGGAAGTTTTCATTCCTCTTCTCACAGGCATATATAAACTCCGGGAGCCCTCAGGAAAGAGGAAATTCCTTTCAGATCTAGGGGTTGTTCCTGCTGAGCAATCCCAAGTCACAATGTATTTCAATAGTTTGGGTAACACTTTCTTGCAGGTTTCAGGGAGAGCTTGTGACATAGGGAGTGGAAGAGAAAAACTGGATGTCAGTGAGAAGCTTTTCCAGAGAGAAGCATATATTGCCATTTTCTTGAGTCACAAGAAGGTCTTGAATGAATTGCTGAGGCTGAAGTATTTGAAAATGCCCTAGACTCAGGTCACACACATGAGCAACTGTTTGAACTTTGCCAAAGGTGTGAAGGACCATACAATTGGCAAAGGAAGCCGAGACAGCACTGAGTTTGCACAAAAGGAAGGTGATTTCAATGATCATTTATCTCTGACACTGAGATGTACCCATGAGGACACGAGCTGCTGCAGGATCAGTGGTTTCCAGAACTTCACTTTTTTGTTGCAGGGGCTGTCCCCTGCTGTAGAAGAACATTTCAGGCCAAGAGGCAGCACCTCTCTACCTCAGTGCCCAGTCTAAGAGATGTGAACAGTGGGAGAATGGATCCTTGTTGTGGAGTGAAGCTGTGAGACACTAATCAGGTGTGTTACTGATTAACTCGGCCTCTTCTGGAATGTCGATGACTTCTTTTCTTCCAGGCTACAGTCTTAGGGGATGGGGGGATGGAGTGTTTGTCCCTTTCACATGTACTCCCCCAAGTCTAATTTCCACTTACATTGTTAGCAGAGGCCAGCTTTTAAGTTATTCTAGCCCCTGAGATGCTGGATGCCTTTTACATTTTACAGTATGTAAGTCTTCGTAAAAGCAAAGTACTGTTTCAAAACACGATGTTAGCTGAAATATTTTTCCCTTTTACTGTGATAAATCATTCTGTGGTCTTGAGAACAATCTCCTCAAACCTTTCATGTCAGGCTAAGGCTAATGTTAACCTTTGAAGCCAATTAACAAAGCAGCCTTCTAAATTTGTGTTTGTATTCCATGAAAGATCCTGGATGCATTAGTAAAGGTAATGCCAAAAGTCTTTTTATACTGTTTTTTTGTGTATAAAACCATTGGAGAGAAATGAAAAACTTTCTGTAAAACAGGCAAGAGCACTCATGATTGTCCATTACCCCCAGTTTCTTCTCACTGTTTATTTTGGCTATGAACCCTCCTATGACTAGAAAGTCCATTCCTGACTGGGAATGTTTTCTCAGAAGCAGGACAACAATGTCAGACTGACCTAAAGGAGATTGTTCTCTCTTGTATTTCCCTGGATTATTTTTCTTTTCCCCTCATATGTGACTTGTTCCAAATGAAGTGATGCCACCAAACATGATCTTCTGCCACTGTCAAGCAACATCTTTCACATTGTTGTGTTAGTGAACAATCTGATTTTGTTGAAGTTGAGCTTCAATCAGTCCCTTTACTTCATCTGACATTTGCTGACTACTGGGAAAGTGTTTACTGAGCTTATTTGCAGCATGGATTTTTTTTTTGAGTATTCTGATATCCCAGATTTGTGAATAGGCGACCAGCCCACCTTTGCTACATCTCTGCCATTATTGCCTCCTTGCCCGATATAACCATGATCCATTTTTCCTAAATCTTGCATTAGAAACCCACTGTAAAACTGGTATTTCTCATTGAAATCAAAAGGTTTGGGTCAAATTTTCAAGGACATAAACAAGCTAGAGAGCAGAATATTTGCAAGACAGAACATTCCTGAGGCCAGTTATGGTTACAAAATCAAGCAAACTCTCCCCCAAATGCTAGGCAAATGCTCACCTTTCTGACCTTTGTTAGATGGCCAGGTCTTTCCCACTGATTTCTAAAAAAAAGACAAGGAGTCCAGGACCAGAGGCTTCTGCTGCCTCAGTTTTTTCTTACATCTTGTGCCTAGTCTTAGGCAAGACACCTCTTCCTCTCTTTCAGATAAATAGCTAGGGGAACGTCTATTCTCTACTTATGTGGCATCCATGCAAATCAGAATCACTTGTTTATTATTTACATTTATTGCATGCATTGATTACAAACAGCAAACTCTGATTCGTCCTGTTAGCTGCTAGTATGAGGCATTAATTAATAATTTTCTAACCAATGGCTGCTATGCAGAAACGTTGTGGTATCCTATTGGAATATGACAGCACAGTTTTTCTGGTGGCCATTGAAGCTGGCAAATGTGGTTGAACAATTCCCTCTTCAGAATTGTTTGCTGGCTTCCCCTTGTTAGCCCTCTGTAGAAAAGTGGATCAGGGAAAAGTGAGCTATCACACAAAGTGCCAAAATAACACCATCTGCTTGGCAGCAGCAAAGACTTCAGGTGACTTCATTGCTAAATCACCTACACAGCTAGAGAAGTGTAAGAACAGCAATAATGAAAAGCAAAGCTAACGAAAGCTAGGAGAAATGGAAAGCTGAGAGTGCAGAGGAAGGAAAGGCTGGGATCTGTGCGGTCATTCTACAAAGCCGTCAGCAAAAGGGAAAGAAACAAATGATATTATGGAAATTCTTACTGGTTATCTTCACTCAGGTCAGGAACAAACTCTGACATAAGCGCTGCTGTGGGTTTCCCTCACTACACTTCAATTATATATTTGGAGATAAGGGAATCCTAGACTTAGGAATTTGTCTGCCTTTAAATATATGAGATATGGATGTAAAACCATGTCATCCAACAAAGCTGAAAGAAAATGTGCTTTTTCAAACTTTAGTTTTCTCCTGAATCACAAAATGCTCATATTTTCAGCAAAACTGGAACTGAAGCAGTTGCCTTCTACTGAGTTTAGGCTCTTTGATTTTGTTATGCTGTGAAATAATACTTCAGCATAAATATTCATAGCCTTATGCTTAACTTTAAACAGCTGCTTAAGCTGCTTGAGCTCACAGACCTAGTCTTCATATGTTTCAAACAAATGACCAGACACATGCACAGAGCAAAAGCAGAGTTTTCAGAAAGATTCAGAAAGGGAAAAAAAAAACCTAAACCCAAAGAAAAAACCCTTTCTGAGGCATTTTTAAGAAGTCAAAAGTTTATCTCCTCAGATTTTGATATTAGATGCTAAATGCAACAGTTAGATTTAGGGGAAACAGAAGGGTTTCCTTTGCTTTACACAGTACTGTCTCTTGACCTGCATTTGATTTTACAGTTACAGTTGCAGAGTGAATAGTAATGAACTGAAAAACTCCTGAAGCCATATGAGGAAAATCTGCATGGGAACTCGCCCTGTAACATTCACTGAAAGTGGAAATGCAGATCAATGGGCTGAATACAGTGGATGATAGTCTGAATCTGCATTTCCTGCACTGCTTGGAGCTGACATCCAAGCTGTAAGAGCACATCTTGCTGAAACTTAAATCATCATTTGTTATTTTATGTAAATACAGTAAACCTTTTTTTCTGGAAAAAATATTAAGCTTTCACTGTACAGTTCAGAGCTGCTCAATAATAATAATAATTTTCTTGCTAGAAATGAAAATAGCTGGCTAGTATTTAGAACTTGGGCCCAATGTTGTAAGCAGTTCTAGTAAATAGATCCTATCAGAGACTCATTGAATTAGTAGCCACTGGATTTAAAAGACAATTAAAATAATTTCAAGCATTTTCTCTCTTGATGACTAGGCATGAATTTCAGTTCCAAGCTTGCAACACAGTTCATTAGTGCCTGGCAATGTTAATAGGTGATGATTCTATCCCTGTCTTGTCCTAGTAGCAAGCTTATACACAGCAGAAAAATTTGCCTTTGAAACCTTTCTTCTATTTCTCTTTCCCTCTCTCTTTTGTTGCTATCTTCTTTGCTCTTTCTCACTGTGATGCAGTTGTAAATATTTACTGTGGTTGGATAACCAATGAGTTTCTTAATGTGGAAATACTCTTTTTTTTTAGTTGCAAATGCTCCTTTTATCATGCGCACCATTGTTGCCTTTTTTATTGCTACAGAGTCATGGCAATTAAAGAAGCAAAAGGCTTCTGAGGTCATTTAGGCACATTCATGCCAGTGCAGGAATGTTCTCTGCAGAACGCTTGATCACTATCTAGTTGTGAAAGGTCCATGTGATGGAATGTCTTTGGGTGGCTATTCTTCCCCAGTTCTTTCCTATTATGTATCTAGATTCTTAGAAAATTCTTTCCTACTGCATCTAGCTTAAAAAGCCTTTTCTGTGTTTTCTTTCCTCTCATCACTTCTTTTATCATGGCCATGCCTTACTTGTAAGCACCTGCAAACTCTACCTCCTGAACAAACACGTCTGCGTCCACAAAAAGTCTTGTCTGGAATCACCTGAGTCTGAAAGAGTCACACTCAGAATACAGAGCCCTTCTGTGAAAGGAAGAGCTCACATCCCCTGAAGTCTTTGAGGCACAGCCTGCCCTGGCCAGACAGACTTCTGCTGGGCCTTCTGAGCTCAGTCCAGATGTCATCTGCACAAGTAAGATTCATATTTAAGCTTAATTGAGGGGAAAATAGTGTGAATGAAAGCGGATCTGACCCTGAGATGCGCACAGCATCCACAACTCCCATTCATTTTAGTGAGGTTGTTCAGTTTTGTGTTTTTCTTGGCCTGATGGATGACAGGCCAAAAGGAGGCAGTGGAGCTATGAATAACTAATGTCATTCTACCAAGTGCTGGGTGCCCTCTTTCACATTTTTGTAATGATCATAGAACCTCAGACTGGTTTGGGCTGGAAAAGACCTTAAAGCTCATCCAGTTCCAACCCCCTGTCATGTTCAGTGACGCCTTCCACTAGACCAGGTTGCTCTAAGCCCCATCCATCCTGGCCTTGAACACTAATTTCAATCTCCCGTCTATCAGCTTAAAGCCATTCACCCTTGTCCTGTTCTCCAAAACCATATCCAGGAGCATGCTGAAGGTATACAAGGAGGAGTAGCTAAGTTCCAGTGCTTCAGCCACTCTCCTAGCCTGTTCCCTTCCCATATTTATACATAGCCAGAGAATCCTTAAATACTCCTGCTGACATTCTTCTCCTTTATGTGCATACACTGAAACAGTTCTGTCATATGGAATGCTTTAGAAATTACTCACATTTAGAAAACCCAAGAAGGCAAAAAAATCCCTACTGTTTGCAGGCCTATACACTGAATATGTTAATACTATTCAGAGTTATCTCTGTCCCAGAGATCCTGCAATCTAAATAAATGAGGCAAGCAAGAAATGAAGGAAAAGAGGCATTATCTTCTATGTTTGGGGATGTAAGAGATTGTGGGTGAGATGCAGAAAAGGATTTTCCCCAAAGGGAAATTTGGGCACCTACATGTATAATGCAATCATCAGGATTCTAGGCTAACCACTACTAATCTCAGAAGTGCCTATATTCTAGAGACACTGTGTCTAGAGACAGCTTTTATTTAAAAATCTTTTTGACCTAAAATCCTGTACTTCTGCACAACACAACCACATCACTCCTGGCAGCCCTGAGCAGCTCAAAGCCTGTTTCACAAAACAGAAAAACTCAGAAAAAAGGAGTTTGTCCTCCTTTGCTCCCTAACAGCAGGGATCTCACATTATAACATCTAACTCATGAAAGTCAGTAGAGGAGGAGTGGTGACCACTGCTACCATCCAGCCACAGAAAAGCCTCCCTGCTATGTCATGGATGGTGGTTAAGATGGTTTCAGGAGGGAGTTGCAGTGGGAGCCCCAAACTCCACTTGTAAACAACAGAGACACTAAACTATGGTCTGGGGAAGTAGTTTAAGTTAATGATGGCCCATGACCCAGACATTCATTAAATGAAATGGTGAACAGTATTATCAGGGTAGGATGTCACCTTCTGGTGGTATTCCATCTCAGTGTACCACTGCTCATACGAGAAACATTCAATGAAGGTGATCTTCTCTTTGAAGGTAAAATAGTCTTTCCAGTAGCAAAGATGACCAAGATGGGAAGGAGGTGATTGGATCCATAGAAGGACAAAGAGGTCTGCATTTAAAGCAAGGCAATTTCAAGATGAATGTGTGTTTCTCTCCCTCCTTTTCCTGCCAGTAGGAGCTCCCAAGCAGGACGCCAAGGAGGCTTGTTACTGCATTTTATTACCTAGCATGCAGACACTCAGAAGGGACACCAAGGATGTCAGCTCTCAGTGGCCAGAAGGGAGCCAGAAGTGTGAGGCTGAATGCAAAGGGACTGTTTGGAAGGACTAGATTAGCGGGAGGCTAGACAACCAAAGCTGTGCAGCCCTGGGAAATCCATGACATGGGACATGCAGGGGCCCCACGACCATTGATCTCTGTATAGGGGAGGTCAGGGTTTCAGTTTTTTCCTCTGCCTCAGGGGACTCAAGTCTCATGTCCTACCTCCCATGAGAGCTCTCTGGCCAATGAACTGCTTTGGGTGAAGATGCTGTCTGTCCATCCTGTCCAAGCTATGCCACTAAGCAGAAAGGAATTCATGAAACCAGAAGAGCACAAGGGTGTTGGAGTGTGCTGCAGTAGGGGAGAAACACACTGGAGCTAGGGGAGGGTGGTGCAAGTGCTTGTCAGTGTTGCTGCTGTATTTATGTGAAATTAAATCCTCCATGCCCTCTGCAGAGCGATTCTTCTTCTCCCCAGTGGTCTGAAGCTCTATCAGTTTGGCAGGAACAACATGTGACTATTCACCACTGTCCCATCTCCAGAGATGTTACCACCAGGAGCTTTCATTCTCTAACAAAGTGGAAATCTTCAAAGCTGTATTTAGGGAAAACATTTAAGCATAGCAAAAACAAGGGTGGGAGTTAACTGCATGAATGTGGTACTTCTGTAAGCAGTTTATTAGCAAAGATTGCTTTTCTGTAGTAATTTCAGAATTAAAAAGGTTAATTTTCACCTTCAGTCTATCAGTGTTAGGCACTCTAAGTTATCTCTACCAGAAGATAGTATCTGCTAAATTAGAGATTATCTTATGATGAGCTTCCTCATACAGAAATGGCATGTGCAGTTTAATATAATTTCAAAACCTGTTCTTTCTCAAAACTAAAGGATTCGTATCACAGATCTTAAATTTAACTCCTTAACTTGGTCAAATTCTCAGTGTCTTCACAGGTATTGGCAGGTTGGATATTGATATCAGTGAACTACCCATCAAATAGTGTTAGTAAATAATATTTCATGGAATCTAATTGTTGGTAGTCTAAGGCATTAATGTAGCTTTAAAATACTACATTAGTAGTAACATTTTAGCTGCAGTTGATGGAGTGAATATTTACTTGTGATTTCAGGAAGACACCGTAGGATGCAATCTTGCTCACAGATACCCCTGCAATCTATATCCTTGCTGACCTTCCTAATGCTACATCTGATGTATTTGTAAGAGCCAGAGTTCCTGTGGAGAGCAGTAAGGGCAACCCCTTGCTGTAACTGGAAAATTCTAGCAACATATTGCATTTGTATTGAGGTTAATCCTGAAATGTGCAAAGAATGACCCCAGCTCTAACATATTTTCAAATGTAAGTATAAATTTCATTATTATGTGTATGCATACATATACATTTATTGTTATTCATACATTATATGTATGAAAATGAGTGTAAGCCTCATAGCTAAACTACACGGGCTATACCATAAATGCCTGTAAACATGTAAGTGAACACAAACTTGCCTCCTGCAGACTAATGCACAGATGTTGCAACATCTCAGAATCATAGAATCACAGACTGGTTTGGCTTAGGAGGGACCTTAAACTCATCTAGTTCCAACTAGAACTCATCTAGTTCCAAACCCCTGACAGGGGCAGGGACACCTCATACTACACCATGTTGCCCATGAACTTTCTAAGCTGGCCTTGAATGCTGACAGGAATGGAGAATTTGCCACTTCTCTGGGCAGCCCGTGCCAGAGCCTCACCACCCTCACAGGGAAGACTTTCTTCCTTATCTCCAACCTGAACTTCCCCTGTTTAAATTTAAACCCATCACCCCTTGTCCTATTACAACAGTCCCTTGTGAAAAGCCCTCTCCAGCATCTTTTATTTTTACTTGGGGTGCTTTTACTTTCTTTGCTTTACTTGGGGTGCTGCTTCACCAGATTTACTTCCAAGATCGATGCTCACTGTGCGTGCCTCGCTTGAGAAGTTCTACTCTTCCAAACTGTTTGGCTTTGCGTTTTACCCTTCTGTGTAAAACCATCCACTATGGCTCTGCACTTTGAGGGCCCAGCGCCAAAGGGCTTTTCTGAGGAGCATTCACCTGTCTTCCTGGCAGGCCTCTGCCTGGGGGCTGCTGGAGCAGGGGAAGACCTTGCCATGTCTCTCCTCCAACACCCAGCACCACAGCAGCCCATAGCTGCATGGAAGATCCTGAGCAATCACTGGATCAGGACAAAGGGGTTTTAGTCCCTCCAGCAGTGTCAGGTTGGAGGCTCTTGAGCCCCTACTACCTGTGTCAGGACAGTGCTCATGACGTGCTCAGGACCTGTTAAATATCTGAAGCCTTCGCACATGTATTTCTTGTTGTGTTGCCAGAGTATAGGGCAGACTGTAACCCCTCAGCAGTTTGTAGGTTAGCTAATTCTGGGCAAACTCTCAACAGCAAGGCAAGAGGCAGCCCTTGACCTGTTCTAATTTAAACCCTTTCTCTCAAGTATGGCTTTCTTGAAAGCGCTTTTCTGCAAAACATCTAAATCTTGTGTTGGGGTTTTTTCCTCTTATCTTGTTTAGGAAAATGGGAAAGTTTCAACAAAAAAACCCACATAAAACAGCCTGAGGTGAATACATGGAAAATATTTGGCCAAACAATCGCAGTTTAATGAAGTAAAAAGTCCAAAAAGTCTTGGAGAGAAAATTTTAGGTAAACATGATTGCAATTACTAGTTCCACCTTTGAAGTATTTCTTGACAGTTTTTTTTCTCTCACATATTAAAATAAAGGAATTAAGCAAAAGATTTAAATGAACTAAACCCAGCACTTCATTCCAAACTCTGGCTCAGATTTAGCTGTGTGAAATATTTGTCACTAAACGTTAGGATTTCACAGTATCTTCTTGCTTTAGGGCATTATTCAGGAGGTTTTTAGGTTTTATCTTTCTTATTGACAGTAAAGTTTACTAGGCTGTGGGGTAGCAAGCAGATCAGGAAAATCCTGAGCTCTTCCACCAAAGCTGGATGAGGAAGAAGGGCCTGTGCACTCTATTCCCCAGACTTCAAACACACTAGATTCTCCCCACATCATTTTTGCATAATCCATCGGTATCTGACAAACAAAAGACTCTCAGAAGTCAGATGGCATTTAATTTGAGTAGTAGGTAATCAGTGAAAGAGAGTATCCTGGAGAGAAGGTAATTTGTCTTGAGCTGACAATTTGAGATGGATGTGCCGGGGTTATCTGCAGTGTCAGTTCAGGCAGAGATGAACTGAACTCAATTTCTCTTACTGGAAGTCTAAATCAACAGAGACCACAGAGGTAATGAGGTATTTAACAGATTCTCTTTTCTCCTCACTAGAGATCTCACATCTTTTCTCACAGAGAGAGAGCTTAAGAGGAAAAGGAAAAGAAAAAAAGGAAAAACCAAAGGGAAAAGGAAGTAGATGTAAAGGCAAATTTGCTTAGTAAATTAACTATTAAAAGCAGCATTAATCTAATCTAATGGTACATTTCCCCCTCAACTGGAGTAGGTGGATGGACTCAGACAAACCATATCACTCTCCTGTCTCCTGGCTCTGTTTCCAAGCTGTGGTTCATAGACCGCTGGAAGAGAACAAATTGCTTGCTGGAGTCCTTGGAGAGATGCTGAGCCTTTCCTTTATAAACTGTTACCTTTCAGGCATTGCCTAAAATAAAATTGGCCTGATCTCAGTTTCTCTTTTGGGGTAGAAGCCTTGTTATTTTAACACTAAGTACAGTCCAGATGAATTCTGGTCACTTTGGATGGGATCCAATGCCATCCAATTTGAGTATAAATATATTCTCTGGCGTTAATGGTGAAGAATGAAATAAAAACCTCATTTTAAGAAATTGAATGGCCAGAGAAACAGAAAATCTGTGAGACCAAATTACTAATGATGTTTCTTTAGAAAATATGTGAAATTCATTTAGAAAAATTAACTGGTTTTTTTCATCGACTTGTACTGAGTAATGGCCCATACTGGAGAGGATAACATTTGAATAATGTGACCCTCTTCTTTGCTTTATAGAGTACAGGTCTAAATCAAAATTGGCACTATTATAACATAAAGTCTCAAAAAGCTTCTAGCTAGAGGTCATGGGTCTAGAAAAAGAAAAAAAAAAAAGAAAGGAAGATGTAAACTCTGTTCAGGAACCCCTAAAACATGCTCTTAACTTTAGAACTTTAAAGCCAATAGCACTGAAACATTTGCTTAGTATTACGTACACAGTTAAATGTCCATCCGGAATACGAACACTGAATAACAAAAGAAATAAAAGAACATAGGACTGCAGAAAGGAAGAATATTATTAAACAATGTTCTTTAAACAGCATGGCTTTGATTTCTTCTGTAAAATATGCAAGTATTTCCAAGAATCTGTCATTCATTTTTTGCCTGCCTCTTTGCCCCAGTAACAAGATGTGTATGAATATTCCTATCATAATTGGAGACTGTCCTGCAGCAGTCTGTTTTCTTTCAGGAAGGCAGTATTCAGGTTTCAAAGTGGATGAAATATCTGCTCTGAAGAATGCAAACATTTGTTTAGCTCCTTGTTCAGACACAGATCTTTGCATTTATACTCTAAAATAAAAAGGAAGAAACTCATGTTTTCCTTATGAGTCAAAAAATCATTCCGTTTTGCTATGAATCTCAGGAAGTTTTTTGTACATTACAGGCAAGCAATCCAAAGCAAGACCTCTCATTTTCAGTGGTGGTTTAAATATGGCCAACACTTTTAAAAACAAAAGTTCTCTTAAGAAATTTATTGTTATCAGTGCAACAGTTTGCCATTACAATGCATTTGAAAACCAATTTTTGCTATCCATCTTTCAAATAAAATACTTCTGGAGCTCTTATTGTCAACACATGTTGTTGGGGAAGAGGATTTTCTAACCAGAGCTTACATTTTTCCTCATCAGAATTCCTAGGTTTTCTCACCCTGCTGGGTGGAAAGAGGCACATTCCCCAGCAGACAGGTTTTCTGTGCCAACAGCTAGAGAAATTTCTGTTCCTTGGAAAACTGGTCCCACACATTAAGATGGAATGGCCAGCCTAGGGCAGAGTTTCCCTAACTGTGGGCTAAAATCTCCCCCAGGGCCAAAGAGAGTTCAAAGGGAGCTCTGAAGTGTTAGAAACAACAGTGCTGGTCAGCAGCTGGAAGAGTGAGGCTGTAGTTTCATGAGATTAAGTCTTCATCACCAATTCTGGCTTCTGGAATTCCTTTTCCAGCCTTTCCCTCTTGCTTGTTTCATCTTTCCCTCCTGCAGTGCATGGGCCCCTCAGTTCTTCTGGCCTGTATTGGTTTGTGGCTCTGCTGTGAAACGGATCAGGAATTTGATCCAATTTGGAGGAACACGCACAAAAAAACCCTGTTTCTCTGCCAGGCTATTTGTAAGCTGGAGTTATTCCCTGCTCCAGTTCATTGCACAGATGCATACATAGCTTTACTGGTGTAGCAGAGGGAGTGGTATGTTGCAGTCCGTGAGCAGCGGATGAGGAGCAGTGCCACTGGAGGGTTGTGCCTGCAAAACCACAGCCACAGGAGGAGCTTTAATTATGGGTGGCAAGAGGTTACTCTCTCTCGGGAATGAGGAATTGCTTTTCAGTGCCTTAATTGCTGGCAGCAGCTCAGTTCCTCCAGAGAAGCGGAGCGAGCATTTATCCCTAAAGCCAAAATTAAAGCTGTCTTACTCTCCTCCTGCCCTGTGGGGCATGGAATGGCTGCTGACTCAGGGGGCTGCATGAAAATGGATGTTTCCAAAAGGGCCCACCTTCTCCAAATGTTTAGAAACACTGGCTTTGGAATCTCTGGGATTTTTTATCTCTGGGTGCTTATGACAAATCAGTATCTGAAGCAGAAGTTTACTGATCTCAGGAGGACATTGTCCTCAGGAGGATGGTCAAACTCTTGTGTCACTTACTACTGACTTGAATAACTTTACGTTGGTGCACATAAAGCAAAACTTGGATTCAGGGAAGCCACTTCACAATCAGAACCATCTGATGCTTGTCTTAACAGTCTCAGTAAAAATGGGGTTGGTCTGAATTGCCAAGAAGTGGTATAAATAACTTCAAGACCTTGTTACAACATTCTGGCTGAGCTTCATGAAGGGACTCAATGAATACAGCAGAAAGCTGGAGAGCCTAGACTCATAGAATGAACTAGGTTGGAAAAGACCTTTAAGATCACCAAGTCCAACCATTCCTCAGCACTGCCAAGGCCACCACTAAACCATGTCACTGAGGGCTTCGTCTACATGGTTTGTGAGCACTTCCAGGGACGATGACTCAACCACTGCCCTGGACAGCCTGTTCCAATGCCTAAACACCCACTCCATAAAGAAACTATTCCTAAAATCCAGTCAAAATCTCCCCTGGCCCAGCTTGAGACCGTTTCCTCTTGTCCTGTCACTTGTTGCTTGGGAGCAGAGACCAGTCACCTCCTGGCTCCATCAGGTAGTTGTAGAGAGTGATAAGGTGCCCCCTGA
>WYDI02018012.1:17144-27328 GCA_009867235.2 Psittacus erithacus | reverse complement strand
TCTACAGTTATTTATTCCATTCATAACATTTTGTCTTTCTGGCTACCAGGACCAAACTTTTCAGGGGAGTATCTGGCCCAGAACTGAACACAGGATTTGGGATGCAGCCTCACCAGTGCAGAGCATGGTCTTCTCTTGCAATACTTTAGGTGTCGGTGTCAAAGACACATAAAAGCAAACGTTACATGGTCCCAGCTCAATTTGCTCAACTATACCTGCCCCATACAAAGCTAGCAGACAGATTCATTCGCTAGGTGAACTCAGCTTCTTTGGTACTCATGGCAAAACCTCACAGAAATATAGTTTCAGCAGGGGGAAAAAGCAAGTTAGGTTTCAGATGGGACTGTCACTGTTCTATGTTTGCTTATTGAGTTCTAGCACGTTTTAGATCATGGCAGATAGTCAAGTTTCATGTCATTGTAATAGTGAGGGAAATGAGAAGAAAATTCAGCCCATTAGACAAAGGGCTGCCATTTCAAAATATCAAAGCTACCTGAGAACTTCTCTGAAATCAGTCGGATTTATTGGCTAAGTGTGCTGAGTTCATACGTTCCTAATACATATATAAATCCCTTTGGAAAATAACATTTAGCTTCCTACATCATTTATATGCCTTTGACAATTTACCAGGAGTCAGTAAAGAGGTAAGACCAGAGTTGAAAAGTCCACAACACTGAGCATCAGACTAGTTTTAAATTGAGATGTTAAACGAAATCTAAACACCAACTTTATCATCCCCATGAAGCCAGAATAAAGGTAGACGGCCATCTCCAAGGTAACTTTGCCCTACTGCCTTGTTCAGACTCTGTATGAGGTCACAATTTCCATTTCATGTGGAACCTTTTGTCTGTGGAAGAACCCTATTTCTGCCATGAATGTAGGTCAGAAACTCCTCACACTGGTTTCATGCCACATTTCTACAAAGTAGAGTTTTCCCTGTGATCTCCACAAGTGTAGGTGTTCAAGGCTCAGATTTTAATATTGTCCATAAAAATAAATAAAATAAGAAAAGAAATTTGCAGAGTTTGAATCCTGATCTGGATTCCAGTTTCTAAAAAGAAGAAAAACAACTCACAAATTTACTGTGCTTAAACCCAAGGCTCAAGTTGAAAATCCAGGTTCACAAACCCCACTATTATGTATGATCCTTCTGAACCTGCGAACATTGGGATGGACACACACAACTCAGTAAACAGCCTTTATCCTCCACCATTAATCACTATAAAAACTATTGCTGTTACCAAAACATGCCAACAACATGAGACACATCACTGAAGTGATACTGATGTTGGTTTCCTTCTCTTTGAAGAAACTGATAGATACTTGCTTGCCATAGTATGAATGGTGTGAACTTTTTAAGACCTTGTCCAACAGAGTGAATGTCTAGACTGTCTAGAATAAGGAGGTAGGCTTATAAAATTAATATTTAAAAAAGAATTAATGGATGTTTGGTCTCCTCTCATTTTAGAGCTTTTCCATGAATGTGGACCAGCATGGCATGATTTTTCATAGCAACACCTGAGGGGCAATAGTTCTCTTTCAACTGTGAATGAAAGCTGAAAGTCTTAGAAAAGCCTGTAGGTTTTTCATATTTGCTGTTCTTTTCTACTGACATATTTCCATCTATACATGGAACAGGAATTACCTGTGTTAGCAGCTGGACATGCAGATGGTCCAAGTCGCAAAAAGGTTACATGCTAAGCTCAAGCTGAGAAGTAATTCTGTATAAACAAAAAAAATATTGCAGGCAATCAGTGCAAGGTAAAGTTACAGTTTCTTCTTTACAAGGTTATTGGTGAGCATCACTATCTGAAGAAAGATAACTGAGTGACTTTACAGATATTTCTGGTGAAAACAGAGACAAAAGTGCTTGGTTGCAAGTTTGCCTTATTGGTGAGGGATACAAGCATCCCTGAAGAATTGGTAGAAGAAGCTGACATCTTGGCAGAACTCATAGGGATGGAGGTTGAAGGGATTAGGTATCATAAGATTTGAGAGATGGTTTAAGATGCTGCTGAATGTGCAGACCTGATGAGAAAAAGGAATGGAATTGCAAGAGAAAGCACACAACGCTGTTTAAGCAAGTTGAGTTTACATTTGTAGCTAGGTGATGAGTTTACACTGAGCTACATTATTCATGAGGTAAACCACAGAAGTGTACTGTAACTTTTGTCTGGGAGACGAATTTCCACAATATCTCTGTATTTGGATACCAGTCCTTAAAATAAGCAAAGAGCATAGGGAATTTTAAGGAAACAAAAGAGAGTACAGAAACAAAAAGGGTCACAAAGGTGTGAATTCCAGTGCCAGAAGAGAAAACATCATCAAGTTAAAAAATCAGATACAGTAAGGTGAACCAAGAGGATAAGCAGGAGGCAGGACCAAAGTGATAAAAGATGAAAGTAGGAGAATCCTTTTGCAGGCAGCTCCTGTATGGGACATGGGAATTGTGCTATCTGGGGAGATGCAAAACTGTCCTCTGCTCCAAACAGCCCAGGCAGTGGAGTTGTTCAGAAACAGCGTTTGAATTGGTGTGTCTTGTATAGTGATGCAGTGAGATCTGCTCTTGCCCACCCAGATGCCTCTTTAAAGAAAAGAACAAAAAAAACGACGTAGCACAAGAAAAAGAAGCCCAAAGTATGTGACAGCCAGGGCCTTGCTGACAGATATTAGGGCAATGTGGGACACATTGTTTTCCAAAATTCTTTGCCTCACCTCAGAGAATTGTATTTATTTTATGAGTCACAAACAAGGCATTTCTTTTGAATGTAAACCTGGGGAGCATTCATCTTTGCCTCCTTTGCACAGCCTGACCAGGAGGTTAGCTGTTAGGGATCTGAGCTATTCTAATTTATACATACTAGTGACTTAAAATCCCTTTGTGTCCAACTCCTACTGTACTGTATTTCAGTCCACTGCAGGCAAACAATCCCATTGTCTCCCATATGTTTCAAACAACAAACATAAACCAGGTGATTAAACTCCATAAACAAACAGGGTTTTCCCAGCAACAAATCAACACCTCTCCATGTCTGGTATTTGTGGAATTTGATAAGCCACCCACTTCGCTCCCTCCCCATTCTTGTTATGTCTGTCCTCAGCCTTCTTCATCTTTTATCCCCACCCTGTTTCACCCAGTCTCCAAAGGCAGGCATTCATTGTTAATTAACTGCTGAAACAGGGCAAGCAGCTTGGTTCATGGGATTGAGACGGGAATGGAGCTTTAGGTCGGAGTTTAAACTGCTTTGAAAGGCCTAAAAGGCATCGTTTCTCACTCACAAGGAGTGAGGGAGGCCAGAAGGAGGAACATATAAGACAGAAGGAGAGTTAGGGAACGTAACTGGAAAACCTCATGCCAGTAAATAAAGACACGTCTTAGTTTGAATGATAGGGAGGTTTTTTTTGTTTTTTTTTTGTTTTTTTGTTTTGTTTTGTTTTTGTTTTTTTTTTGGTTTTTTTTTGTTTTCTTTTTTGGGTTTTTTTGTTTTTTTTTTGTTTGTTTGGTTTGGTTTGGTTTTGGTGGGGTTTTTTTAATCAAAGATTCTGGTGGTTTTGGTACCTATGTGCTCTCAGATGTATATACTTGCCTTGTATAATGTTTCTGGGCCAGATACCGGTCTTGGTCAGAGTGGTATAAATCTGGAATTATTCAGGATTAGGAAAGACTGCCTGCATCCAAGAGTTATGCTGGCATAACAAATTAACTGCCTCTTATTGTGCTGTCTTATCAAGAGTACTTCAATTGCAAGAATGGCCAAAATGAATAAGTTGTTATAAATTACTCCCCATCCACTTTCAGTCAGTATTTGCTAAATATCTTGCACTGGTAGCAGTAGATGAATAAATGATTGTATTTGTTCCACATACAGAGGTTTCCATCTCACTGTGCTGTCTTATCTTACAGACTGTGTTTTCTGTTATTGACAAAATGAAGCTGTCAATGCATGTTCTTATTCCATCTCTACCAGTAGTAAACTGAGTTTGGGGTAACTGAAATAGTCCTGTTATTTGATTACTCCTGCTAAAAATGCCCAATGGCTCAGAGTTTGACCTGGAGTTCTCCTCATTTATTTTAGATGCAGATTCCAGTAAGAAACATTCTCGAGACTTGAGGGGTTGATATTTCTAGTCTGATTGTTGAGGTTATAGCTGCATCCACAGTAACAACAGTCGTCCAATATTCCTGTTGTGTTCAGCCTAATTAGAATATGGTCTGTAATTTTCTCCAGAAATTCATGTTGTATTCAGCTTATTTAGGTCTAATGTAATATTAATAACTCTTCCATAGAGTACCCTGCAGTGTTCCAAATACTTTTAGTCTGTGTTGATCAGAAGTGAAAGCATTTCATTCTATAAAGACATTAGGAGCTTTACTGCTGTCAAATTCAGCAGTTAAATGAAGCAGAAACTTAGTTAAAAGGCCAACTCCTGGAAGCATTTTCCTTTGCAACATTTCAAGAAGCAATACTTTCCTTTTGGGATTGTCCAGGAGAACATGCTTATAAACTAAATGGCATGCCTTCTCAACAATGACAAATATTTCATATCTAACAAAAAAAAAAAACAGTGTGTGAATTCAGCTAACCAAAAGGGAGAAAATTATTCAAAGGATTGTTGCTGCACTGTCTGTCATCGGGGAGGGCTGGGACATGGTAAGTCCAATTCTCTCCTGTAAGCAACATCCACATAGTGAAATGCAGGGATTCCCTTCTCATTTTCCTGCAGCTTGCCCTGAGGCCAGGTGCATTAGTCCTACAAACTCATGGATACACCTAATTGTTAAGATATGGAGCAAGAGCAGCTCAGAGAGGTGCCTCACTTCTCTTAGTGACATGGATTAGTGGCAGCCTTGTCAGTCCTGTGGTGAAAGTTGGAGCAGATCTTTAAGGTCGTTTCCAACCTGGTTGATTCTGTGATTCTATGATTCTCTGCAGATGGCTGTTGTGGGGCAGAATTTCTTCCCATAGGGGCATGGCTTCCCCCACACCATATTCCCTTGCTTTTCCTTTTCTTCTTCAGCTTCCTTCTTCTCTTGTATAGGTATAGAGTATAACACCTGTGAGGACCCGGGCACTATCGTAATTGTAACTAATAATTACCAGCACAGCAGGGAAAGGGCAAAGAATTGGGATTCCTGGCTCCTGATCCCTCTGAGTCTTGGGTGTTCCGCAGTTCTTCTTCAGATGTGTTAATAAGGAATGAGATGCTGAACTTGAAGGACCTAGATTTAAATATTTTGACCCACAAGCACAGATAGAGCAGATAGTTTAAGGGATTTATCTGGGATCTTCTCTCAAGTGAGGAGCGGGCACAGCCACACTGTACCCTGAAGGTGCCATGTGGTTAAATCTGCCCCCGGCTGCCTCCCAGATTCCCGGCTGCTCCAATTGCAGCTCTTTTCCTGTCTGTGAGGGTGCAGGGCTTATCAGCACCATCTGAAATGTCCTCTGTGTAACCAAGATCTTTGCACCAATGATGGGGGTGGTTTTAATCATTCTGAACAGGAAATAGCATGCTACATTTAAATACTGTATAGAATTATCATGGGATATATAATTAGCAAGTGTAATTAAATGGGCTCAACTGCATATCAGACTGTTTCTCGATTTTTCATTCAATCCAGCTGTTTCTCACAAGCTCTTTACTTTGAATACTGGTGGTCTGTGACAGAACCTCTGCACAGAATGAAGGAAGAATTACTTCTTTAAAAGCTATTCATTTAATCTAACTAGGCCAATTTATTTAAATGCAATCATGACTTTTTCCAATACAACCTCCTTTACTTATTACTTTAGATGCTTTATTTTGGAATGCCTAGATTCATCAAAAAATATTCCCGTTTGAAGGTTTTCTAAAACCCCAAGTATATAAAGTCGCTGATGGCATGAGCTGGTTGTTTAGTACATGTTTGTTTCATGTGTTGTACAACAGAGGCCTGATTCCTGATTGGATTCTCTTAAGTGCTACCAGTATATACAAATGTGGTTCTGGGCAACCTGATCTAGTTGAAGATGTCCCTGCACATTGCAGGGGGGTTGGAGTAGATGACCTTTGAAGGTCCCTTCCAACCAAAACCATTCTGTGATTCTATGATTCTAAATGAATGATGCTGATAAAATAATATAATTACTAAGCACAATACTAGGCTATGATGATTTTTTCCTTCCTGCTCATAAAGGAAGCATTCTGAATTGCTAGAGAAAATATTCTGTCTTCCCTCCAGTAAAGACCATAACATTGCAATAATGTTACAAGGATATGTTGAGAAAATAAGCTTAACTATATTTTTATTTGTAAATTGCTCTTTTTCAATTATTCCTGTTCCTGATCTTTGTATTAAGTCATGTAAGATGACAGTTTGCTGGCAGTGAAAGAGGCAAACCCATGCTCTCCCCTTTCTGAGCAGGACACTACATTCATGCTGAGGTGGGTACTCATATGACCCCTTAGCAAGCTGATTCAATTCCCTATGCGAGAAAATCCTAAACTGCTTCTATTTATCACTTTTTGTTTTTTCCTGGGTTGCCTGGGTGGGCTGAATTAGCTCACAGAGGGATCAGACAAGAACTAGTATCAGCGGCAGGGGCATGAAGAAGATGGGCCCATGCATTGGCTGGGCTGGGGGTACCACCCATTTCCTTTCAGCAGGAGCAGGCGCCTAAGTCAGCCCAGCAGCCTCATCTGACTCTACTTATCACTGGAGTCATGTGGTGAAGGGAAAGGGTATCTGAAGATCATGGTACGGCATCTCCACAGTCAGGAATGTTTGAGATGTTCCCATACAGTAAAGCTAGCATGCTTTACTGAATGACACTAACTCTTAAAGGGAACGAAAATCCGTGACTGGTCAGTTTTTTCTTGGACTATGCTCACAGCCCTTTTTCTGACACACAACATATGTGATTTCATTACATAGGCATAAGTAATGGCAGAAAATGCATTTTAAAGTTCTGCATTCAAACAGTCACACTGTAAGTGCTTGCAGCACACAAAAAGTGCCCCACAACTTACCTGCTGAATCACATCTCTTCCAAAGAGTAGAGAATTCTATCTGGTGCACAGGTAAGTACTGGTGAAGTATTTTGTTCTATAATTGTGTCCAATGAGGAATTCAAGAAAGATCCTCTATTCCTAAGAGCATTCAGTGACCAGGGAAGGTAAATAGTGTAATAAATTATTAGTTCAGGATGTGTAACTGCAAATAAAATGTTGTACTAACTATAATTGTAAGACTTGATCGTGTTATCATAAACGGTGTATGCATGAGCTATCAGATTACCCAGCTGTATAAATTTGATTTGTATCAGGCCTGAGCACGGCATCACTTTTCTGTTAAGTTTGTTAGACACCAGGCTATGCAGTTTATGCTAACAGTATGCTAGTTGTGAAAGGGCAAGCAAGACTTTATCTAAGTTAAATCATAGAACCCCAGACTGGTTTGGGTTGGAAGGCACCTTAAAGCTCGTCCATTTCCAGCCCCTGCCACAAGCAGAGACCACAAAATGGTGTGGACAGACAGTACCTGATTCAGTGAGAATCCTGCCAGTGAAAACTTACCCTCTAAACAGATGATTGAACAACTGAGACCATGAGAATGATCTCCATTTTGTGTCACACAGCTGTGACATTTTTGATCTGGTAGTAGCACCTCCAACCCGAGATTTACTACAATGAGAAGCCACAGCCTGGGTATACTGGGGAGGTCTCCAAACCCTGTGTAGCAGGAGCCAACTGTGTCATTTTTACAGGGAAAAAGTGGTTAAAGTAGCAAACAGCTTCCTTGGGCTCACTGGAGGATCCAGAACTCCATTCTTGTAAAACCATCTCCATTAAACCAACAGTCTGCGCTGTATTCTTTGAACTTTAACAAACACTATACATTTCATGTCTTACTGAATATAATATAAAGAAACTGGAGAACATGTGGCTGATATAATTCTTAATACCAAAGTGCTTAAAGAAGCCGATTTTGAAAATGATGGAAAAGCAGACATTTAATTTATAGCCATAGTGAAAGGATTTAGCTCTCTTATTTCTTCATGACAAAACCTACAAATCTTTTCTCATGCGAAGTGTAGGCGAAAGATTTGACTCCAACAGAAGCAGTAAATTCAGTACAAAGTTTCTTCTAAATCAGAGATATCAGATAGCTTTTCCAAAGTGTGACTGACTTCAGTCAGCATTTCCTGCAGTCAAGGGACAGAAGCTGGTCACAGCACTTCATGGCTAATGAGCTGAAGAGGACATGAGTGATGCCACTTCCAGCCAAAGATGCCTGCCTGACCTGATAACCACAGTGGAGCAAATGGCAGGCGATATAATTAGGGGCCCTCTAATTGGCTTCGTGTCAAAAATGCCAAACCCCAAATTCCATGGTTTCTTCTCTAAGCACACAGTAGAACTAGTCAAAACATCTAAAAATACATTTTCCCTGTATCTGCACATTCCATAAATAGTACAAATATAATTTTACAGCAGTAGCTGAGACTTGAATAGAGGGATTATCTGCTTGGATTCAGGTGGTTGTATAGTTTAACTTCTACTGTTAGAGTCTGAGTTTGGAAAAGACTATGGAATATAAATCATTTCTTACTTTTACACCACCATGTGAAACAGAGTGCTTACTTCTTCATAGACAGGCTGACATGTGCTAGCAGCAAAAGAAACTTGCCCTGCTTCCACTGAAATCAGAGATCACGAGGTCCATGCCTTGGAGGAAAGGGTTACAGGACCCTCTTTCATATACTTTTAAAGGGACTTTTTTTTTCTGGTAGTTTTTTTGGTTTTTTTTTTTTCTTTATTTCTTGAGAAATGAGTTCATTATTATATTGTTTGTGTTACTCCTTTGTAAGTAGTTGCACCAGGTTAGGACTTTTCGGGTATTGAGAAACCAGAGCAATTAATTCTACATCAGATTGTGTCACAGAATCATGGAATAGTTTGGGTTAGAAGGGACCTTCAAAGGTCATCTAGTCTAACCCCCCTGCAATAAGCAGGGACATGTGTATCCTGTGTGATTTCATAAGCACATGCTGAGCCGGAGACAGTAAATACTGGGTGCCCAAAGAGTGAGCATATGCCACAGAGTTGCCAGATCTTCCTGTAGAAATAAAGGGGAGACAGTAAGGACAGAGGGAGCAGCAGATCCTTTATTCCCTTTGGGAAATCCTGTAAATCCCAGAGCTTCTGAGGCTGTGGAGCACCAGTGTGTTTCAGTGACCAAAGGGAATCAAAGCAAAGATCTGTCCATTCTCTGGCCAGGTGTTGACCCCAAGGTTGTAGCTTGTGGAGAAGGACAGTGTCTGGATGTGCACGAGTTTGTCCATTATGGCTGAATGTTTGTCCATTGTGGACATTTTCTTTTGTATTAGGATGTGATATTGTTAGCTAACTTGATCAGCTTTCATATGTACAACTTGGTGATTACCCTTTGAAGACACGAACCCCAATTCTGTTCATTTTGGTAGGAGCTGGATAGACTTTCTTCTGGTGTTTTATAACATTCATTTTATCTCTCTTCTGTCAACCCCTAGTTAATGCTAAATTGAAATTACATAGAAGATGACAAAATCTGTTGTGTAAGAGAAACTCTGCTTTTTCAGTGACTTAGATGAGACCACAAGTCCAGATGCCGGGAGACTGGGGTTGGGTTTATGTACAAGGGTTGAATTGATGACATCCATTTCTAAGATGTTTTGGAATTCCTTGGTATCAAAGGCAAGTTCAGTTTTAATGAAGACAGTGGACCACAGGTGGAGCTTGCTGGAACAGAGAGCTGATATGAAAACCAGGGGATTTCGGTTTTGGTCCTGCAGAGCACACGTAGGGGAATGTGCTGCTGGCAGTGGGTTGCCTCTGTCCAAGCAATAGCCATTGCCCCAGGCAGCTTATCCTGGCCAAGGCATTCATTGCAGTTTTGTGTTCTACTAGATATCTTGTAGAATCATGGAATGGTTTGGCTTGGAAGGGACTTTAAAGGCAAATTTAGGCAAGAAAATGAGATTAGTTGAGTCTGAATTTTGGTAGAGGGAAAGCAAATACATCCCACCCAGAAGCACAATGTCTGTACGGGCTCTGAAAACCATGGGCAGGGATTTGATTTCTTACCAAAAGGACAGACACAGATAGCCTGGGAGGAGTTATACATGTGTACATATACATAAAAAATATGTGTTATATATGGA
>WYDI02018012.1:0-17044 GCA_009867235.2 Psittacus erithacus | reverse complement strand
CCTGGCAGTGTTCAAGGCCAGGCTGGACGGGGCTTGGAGCAACCTGGTCTAGTGGAAGGTGTCCCTGCCCGTGGCAGGGGTTGGAGCTGGATGACCTTTAAGGTCACCTCTTCCAACCCAACCCCTTCTATGATTTTAGGGCGGAGCCCAGAGCCTCCCTGCGAACAACGGGAAGGGAGGGAGGGCTGCAGCCTCCCGGACAGCAGCGAGCCCCAGGCGGGGCTCCCGCCGGGGTTTTCGTGGTTATGGGGCGCAGAAGACCGGCGTCAGGGCCAGCCGTGATCTGCGGTCCCCGGTATCCCAGCGCACTCCCCCGGCACTGCCGCCTCACGGCGTCCGGCGGCCCTCTCCCAGCAGCCGAGCTGGAGGCTCGGGAAGCCACTGGAGGCGAGCTGCAGTGAAGGACTTGCGGGACAGCGTCGGGATACGGCAGGGAATACCGCCAGGATGCCGCCGCAATACTGCCGCAATACTGCCGGGACAGCGCAGGGCCGGCAGAGAGCCCGCCCGCTGATTGGCGAGTGCTGGCGGGCGGCTCAGCCAATGGGGTGACGTGTCCATTCATGAAAGCCGGGGCGGCTCCGTGCGCTTGTCCCCGCGGCGGCTGGGCGGGGGCCCCGGGAGCCGCGTTGGTCTGTGTGCTGAAGATCAACCTCTGCCTTCTAGAGCGGGCGCTGCCATGAAGTCATCTTTCCGTGCTGATTGAAATCATCTGTTTTCAGCTCTCTGACAAATTAATTGAGCTTTCCTCCGACTCAGGGGCCTGCTGACTTCTGAAGCAGATTGTGTCTACATGCCATCTCCCAGACAAGCACAATTTAATTTGCTAGGCTTTAAATGAACTGTATGTTTCCAGAAAGGCAATGAAAGAAGTACTTGTTCTGGTGATAGCACTTCAGCTTTTACAAATACGGCACAAGGGTTGAAGCTTATAAAATGTGGATTTTCCTGCAACCAGATCCAAAATGCGTTAGATCCTGAGATGCACAGCACTGGTAATGCTGCGGGCTCTAAGTTGCTTTCTTTCATATATATTAAAAGAATTCTCCTTAAGTAACTGTGAGAGAGCTGAGCTCTCTCCGTTCTCAGGGATGGGACAGTGCTGGGCCTGTGCCCATTTGCTGTGCTGATAAAATATCTCCTGGTTATGGATGTGTTCCAGTTCAATTTCATTTCATAGGGCTAAGCAGTAGCTGCAAAGTTCATCTAGAGTCCAAATCCCCCAACCCCCAAGTCCTGCTCTGCACCCAGGGTTGTGGTTTAGGCTCACTAATGGCGTGGCTCATTCCAGCATTCTCTTCATCTATCCTTGAGGACTTCTAAAACTTTGAATCATAGAATGGTTTGGGTTGGAAGGAGCCTTAACACTCAACTGGTTCCAATCCTCTGCCATGGGCAGGGACATCTTCCACTAGACCAGGTTGCTCCAAGCCCCGTCCAACCTGGCCTTGAACACTGCCAGGGAACAACTTCCTAATATCTGACTTATTTCTAATTTATATCCTTATTTCTTTCAAGCATAATTAAACAATTTCTGCTTTCAGGTACCTGAATGTTGCTGCCTGTGATTTACCCCGGGGTAAATCCAGTATTTGTCAAGTGACTTGATGCAGTAAGAAGGCAGCTGTGCCCAGCCTGAAGACCAATGAAGGAGCACAGAAGGTGCTGGCTGCCTGCTGTGCTCAGCGCAGTCTGTATGTATACCCTGCATTTTTCAGTTATACCTGTTAATTTTCCCTATTTAGAAAAGCACCAAAGCACATCATTAACTCTGTGGGCTTCTGCCCTTGTTCACTGGCGTAGATAAGCACATTCTGAAATTTAAGTACATGTTTATGTGGTCTGCTAAACACTTACGGAAGGAATCTGCTGGTTTGTGGCTCAGCTGAGTGTTTCTTCCATTTTTTCACCTCCCTCCTCCATTCTAAAATCCAAATTATTTGTAAACATAATCTATCTTTGAAAGCCTTCTGGGAAATCAGGGTGTTTGTATTTATTGTTGGCCTTTCCTTTACATAAAATGCAAGAGATATCAAAAGAATTTTAGGAGGCTATTGGGAATCAAACCCAAGTCCTATCCCATGCAGTAGGGACAGGAGCTCAACCAGCTCTAACTGACTGGGAAACTTTTATCATGGGCTGACCCTCAACTGCTTCTACTTCCTTATCCTCTAAGTTACAGGTGCTACTTTGAAAAGTCAAGTGGAGAGCGCTGAGTTAATCAAAAGTCTGTGTTTCACTGAAAGGTTAGAGAAGAATTAAAACACAGATACTAAAACTGTGATAATAGGTAGCTGAAATTTCAACATAAAACCTCGGACCCAAACACTCCCGAATGCCAGAGAAATATGTAAGTCAATCCAGGGTGAACCCAGACTCACGCATTATGATTTGGCCAGACCACCTTCCCTCACCCCCCTCCCCCCCCCCCAGTTCTAGCTGCATCTGAACCTTTCAGTCAACATCTTCATTGCACTAAAGTTTTCAATCTGTTGGCAGAGCTGAGCTTTGCAGCTTGCACCTATTTTTAATTCAATTGCATTCCCATTCCAAGAGCTGTCACTTGGAAGAATTCCTCCTTTGATTTCTAACTGCAGAAAAGTCAGCTGAAAAAGACTGTCAGCAAAGCTTTAGTGAAGTACCACTAGTGGATGAATTTAGAGCTGTTCTGTGTTACTTCTACACTCTCCAAGATCCGAGTACAACTACAGTTTTTCAACCTGTACCTAAGCTCAGGATTGCTGCTGCTCTCTAGAAAACAGAAAAAAATGGCAGGAAAACATTGTAGTCGAATGACATGTTTTAGGCTTCTGACTGGTTTGCAATCTGCTTGCGTGATAACGTTAGTAATGGTATTCAGTGCCTTTGCTTAAGCTTTTTTGCATTTATTCTGCAAGCCTAAAGAGGTCTGTCCAAAACAGAGCTCAAGATTGGAATCTGCAGCTGTTCAAACTTTTTACTATCCGGCCACAATAGTTACTAAGACACATTGAAAACTTTCCATGTTGTGAGTGTACTATTAACACTTCAGGCTTGTGAAACAACATGAAAAACAGT
Organism: Psittacus erithacus; assembly: GCA_009867235.2. NCBI lineage: Eukaryota > Metazoa > Chordata > Aves > Psittaciformes > Psittacidae > Psittacus > Psittacus erithacus. Next base: position 13,987 of record WYDI02018012.1, on the reverse strand, counting down.
TGCTGTTTCAGGCATTTTTGGGAATATCATGAAAAGGGATCTGGACCATCCATTCCCATACAGTATTTCCATTTTATGCAGTGTTATGAAATAAAAGTGCACTGGATGCATGTAACCCAGCTATGGATTTTCAGACTTTCACTCTATGGTAACAAATATCAGGTAAAGGAGATTTTGTGTCTTTTTCAGTCAAAACTCCCCAAATTCTCCTTCCAGACCATTTCAGTCTTACTTGAAGAAGAAGCACAAAATGTAAAGGAAAGGTCATCAAGTTGCTTTGCAGTTCTGGGATAATGATGGGGTGTCATTCTTGTGCCCTAAATAAAGGTTGCTGCTGAGTGATCGTGAAGGTTTAAATGTGCATCTCCAAAATGTTTTATGTTTATATCAAGTTATAATGTGGGGGAAAGTATACTGAAATTGAGAAAACTTGCTTGTGTTGGTCTATAATAATCTTTAAGTGCTTCAGCAGATTTCATTCGCTGATAATTAAGAATGCCTTTCAGTTTACTTCTAAAAGACCTGTGACTTTTATTCTATGTTCATACAAATTATATATATTATGAAACTATATATGTATTATGCAATTACACATATTATGCAAAAACAATAAAGCATACCATGCAATTCTCTTTGACTGCAGAAGTATAGTTCAGTGTCAACTTTTAATACAGTGAAAAGTATAGGTATGCAATAAATATACAGGTAGCCACTAGATATGACCCAAATATCATCCAACAGTATCAATTCAGAACAGTACAGAACATGAAACAAAAGGGACTTGACCTCTCTTATTTATATGAGTGACTGATAAAGGATGCTTTTTTTTTTTCTTTGTGAAAAACTTCTGCCTAAGAGCTCATCTCTATCTCCCCTCTGTCAGGTTAAAGGCATTCCCCCTTGTCCTGTCCCTACAGCCCCTTGTCCAAAGCCCCTCTCCAGGTTTCTTGTAGCCCATTTAGGCACTGGAAGCTGCTCTAAGCAATGTCCTGAGCCTTCTCTTCTCTAGGCTGAACAAGCCCAGCTTTCTCAGCCTGTCTCCAGAGCAGAGCTGATCCAGCTCTCACAGTAACTCTGTGGCCTCCTCTGGACTCGCTCCAGCAGCTCCATGTCTCACTTGTGTTGTAGCATCCCAAACTAAGAAGTCAGAGAACGTAAAGTTTTTGTCAGAACTTTTATTTCTGCCTGGCTTCTAACAGTTTATCTGTTCATCTTTCTGCAATTCTAGGATCTACCTGAACTTGCCTCTTATTTTCAGCTTCCCAGTAGGTAATTAGATTTGATGCACCTCCCTGGCTGAGGTTGATAACAGACTGTGGGATACTGTGTCAGGATCAACTTGCAGGTAGAAGCAAGAAAGGAGCAAGCTGGCAACCTGATTGCCTGTGCAGTACCATATGGCCTAGGGAGGTAGGAAGGAAAACCCGTGAAGCTGACTCCAAACTGTCTTCTTCCTTGGCACAAAGCAGGAAAAGAAATCTGTGCTGGACAAAGCACAAAAGCAGGCATCTGGGAGTGGAGCCACGCCATCTGAAGAGCACAGCAACAAAGTCCTTGATGATAACCAAGGTATTTTACAACAATAATTACTTTGAACTGTGAACCATGCTTCACAATATCTGTGCAGTTGTGAGGAAGTGAGGAATGAAGCAGATTTTGTAGCTGTAAAAGAAATGTTTTCTGTCATACTTATACAGGTTGTCAATGCAGAATTTGGTCCCATTGTATTAGACAGCATATGAAACCAACTATTACAGTTCTTTTCTTCTATCTGTATGTGCCTTTAGCCTTCCAAAACACCAGAAGAAGAAAAAAGACCCAATCTGTTTTGCCCTTATCTTTATTGAATAGTCCCCTCAACTTCAGTTATTCATGAGTGAGGCAAGTATCCTACATTCCTGGCAAAAAAAAAAAGGAATTGAAAGTACTTGGGATTATTCCTTTTGACATTGGTATATCCGTAGCAAAACTTCACATTTCTAACTTAAACTGAGCAAAGTTTTAGGATGCCAGTCAGATAACAAGGGAAACTTGTCCTGGCTTTGAAGCTGAATTTCTCTTCATCTGTGTTCATTCCCCTTTAAATTTGGTTTGCTTGCAAATGGGGTATGTTCAGGAAGGCAAAGTGTTGCTTAACAGCCAACACTTATTTAATAATGGAAAAAAATTAGTTTTGCAGTGAAGGAGAATTCACTTCAGGAAGAAACGGGAGTAACCTACGAAGGTTACATCGACCAAACAGGAAGTGGAAACAGTCCCATGTGCTTTAAGGTACTTTTGATTGCACTGCCAAGGGTGTAAATTGCCGAACGGTTTTTGCAGGCTTGAGCTGTTGTTTGCCCTTCTAACTGCTCCTAAGTGTCCACTCCTGCCTGGACATTCCCTTTCTATCTGGATCAATCCCCTGAGCTGCCTTACTGTGCCTTCAAGGCAAACATGGCTAGGGGAGAATTGCTAGCAGCTGCATTGCTAGCATAAGCTTAGTCATTACTGCCACGAAGAACCACTGTCTGAGAGAGCGAGAGAATTATTTGCAATGTGTATGTGTTTACAAACAATTGCTAAACAGATTTTGTCTGCACAAAGCATTTGTCAAACAATTTTGAGCAGGAAATAAGCTCAAGTAGATGCTCTTTTGAGCAAGGAAGGTAATAGGCGCAGGTTTGAGTATTGTGTAATGTAACTAATCATACTGCTGTAAGACTAAATAAAGACAGCACAACTATGAGATGTAGCAGGATGCGGGTTTTTTTTTTTTTGTTTCTTCTGATAATGGATTATGTCAGTTAAACATTTTAGGAAACAGAAGTCACTTCTCTATAGGAACTTACCAGCAGTGCTCACAGCTAAACCTCAGATAGTCGATATCTGAGTGTGTACTGATGCCAGCCTTGAATAACTTGCTTTCAAAAGCAGCACCATGTAAATATGTCTGAAGAAAATAAGAACTGAGACAAGAAGAATGTCGTTTCTTGTTGTTGTCATTTCCAAATGTTTGGCAGACTCTACTCTGACCACTATATTTCATTTCCATGCACCCCTGTACTTCCCAGTTCCAGCCGGGAGCAGAAGCAGAAGTAATAAAATACCACAAGAAAAGCTATTCTTGTGATATTTCCGGTGCTACTGGATGCAGCACCAACAGGAAATCTCATGAGAAACACTGTTCCTTCTCAATTTTCAGGCCCACTTTGGAAACCCAAGTGACTTGGTTGAAATAAACAGCAAATAAGCATCAGCCAGCTTGGGTGAATGAAACTCTTTCTCCCAGTATCTCTGATCCAGTCCTCTTTACTCCCAGTGTGCACAAGCCATGATCATCACAGAGAATACACAAAGAATCCTTCGTGGTCAGCTCAAAATAGTCTGAACATTCCCTGCATTTCCATCCAGTTATCAAACATGAAGCTGGGAGACATGCAGCCTTCTCTCCTAAAATGCACCCACCTTAGTCAAGAGCCCACCGTGCTTCAGGATTTCAGCCTCGCTACCTCCACACATAAGTGTCTGATGATGATGATTTGAAGCAAGGAGGCAGTCCCACTACCACTTCAGCCTGCGTGTATGTGCTCCAGGAGGATTCCCAAGGGGCTGAGATGGTGGAGAGTGAAAAGGGCTCAGAAAAAAGTGGGAAAACTACCAATCTCAGAGCTGATGCAGGAGCAGCCCGCAGAAACCATCACAGCATAAACAATAAAACCCCACTAGTCTCAGGAGCATTCCTATGATTCTCATCTTTCCTTTCCTGCTATTCCTCCCATCCCTTGTTGCTTATGTACTGTAAGCAGGATGGGGAAGGAGCTGTACCTGAAATGTTAGGTTTCGGATCATAATTCAGTCAGTTTGGCCATGCGCTTCGGATTTGTAATACCATTGCTAAGTTCAGGAATTACCATCTACAGATCAGTCTTCAGCTTACAGAAAGGGGACCTTTCCTTTGAGTTCTCAGGCTAGCGAATCAGGTCCACAATGATCTGCAGATCTTAGGACTTCTGTGAAATGTTTTGCAGAAGCTCTGCTTGCTGATGGACACACATACTGTCATAGATGATGACTCAGATGTAAACCCTTCCTGAAGTGTCACTCTCAAGAACCAATACTTTCCCTCTTGGTAACTGATACAATATTTCTGGCTCTCCAGCTACAATACTAGATTGCATTTGCAGTGTCACTTTAGCAGTTAAAAAACATTGTCATAGTAATCTGCTTCAACACCAAGTGCCTAGTCCAACTCCCTGTTTTCCTGACATGCAGCCTGGATGAATGCTTCTAGTGATCTTTGATACTCTGGATATTTGGAGCTGGAGTGTAACCACTTAAACCTGTGGGGTTTGTCACTTTTGGATTTTCTACATGAGGCTCTGTTAATACAAACAGGCCTGTTTATAATATTCATCAGACAGTGGAAGAAATTCCTCTGATGTCTGTATAATGCAGCAAGCAGACTCCTTGATTATTAACATACTGATTGTGTACTCTTATTTCAGATGTTAGCTCAGCACTGGGGAAAGAGAGCAGGGGGAATAAAAAATTCAAGACACATGACATGTTTGGGATTTGGTCTGTGAAACTGGAAAACATATTTACATGGTTAGATTGTGTTTTTATGTCATTCTTTCCTTTTATGTCATTTTTGGAGAAACCGCTGAATTTTCAGTTCTTATCCAAATCAAGCCACACCTCAGAGCACTGGAGCAATCATTGTAGGAGAAAGAATGGAAGCAACATGTCCCCATCCTTTCTTAATCCTTTCCTTGATGAATGCGTTAACGTTGGCACAGCGACTGCCTGATGCATCTCATCGCTCCTGCAGCACTTCCGTAAACTCAGCATTTACAGACAGGCTTAACTTCCAGCTCAGGGCCGGGTCACTCAAACGTTCCTCCAGCGTGCTTTCCCAGCCCCAGCTCCCATTTGTGGTTGCCAGATACAGCAACCTCTCCCACCACGTGCAGCTAAAGTAGATCTTGGTAGCCAGCCATCTCTAAAAGCTGAAGAGTAAGGAATCCTTCATTGTTTGATGGTGCAAGTAAATAGTCCTTTGCATATTGGCTACAGCACTCAACATGCTTCATATTCTCTGGTCAGCAATTGCCTTAGGGGGAGGTATCAGTTCCTGCATCCTGTCACCGGTTACTTGCCCATTTACAATACTTTAATGTATTAATAAGGCCTTTTTGATGCCTTAGTCATAGAAAATACAGCAGATACTATTTGCATTACTCAGTGGTTTATTCCCTTGGGTGTTAAGTCTTTTTAATTTACTGTTTATTTCTGCAAAGGAAGTTTCACTTTTGGTTAGTTTCAGAGCCCACCTGGATGTCCCCTTGATGGGCTGAAGTATATTAGGTATGACATTAACTAGCATTAATATGGAAATTTAGAATCCCAACAGAACTTGTGCTGTTGCCCAACAATGAGTCATTGCCCTTTTTCTCTTTTTAGCCAACAGCATATTCAGAAGCTGTGAGACAGTTTCCTGCAGATGAGAGATAAATCAAAGGGAAACCTGGCAAAAAGATGATGGTCAAGCTGCAAGATATCATTTCCTGTAAAGCCCCTACATACTAATTAACCATTCCAAGCATATTTTTAACATCATTTAGGGATTTCCTCATCAAAATTAACTTCCGCCTATGCTATCTTCATTTTTGCCATCCAGTGGCACAGTCTGATATGAGACTCAGGGTTAAAAATTCCTAGTGCTGGGTTGTGCATGTGTGTATATATATGCACAAGCATGCGCACACACAGTCACCTGACTGAAGCTCTGCCAGTATTACTTTGGAATTTTAATGCTTGATCCAAAGTCCTCTGTAGTTAGCAAGAGATTTTCTGTTAACTTCAATAATAGCAGGATCAAGCCTCTATCCTTCTGCATCCAGATTTTTTCATTTATGCGTTATGACTTGTTTATAACAAATTACAGATGGGCTTGAGTCATAAAGTTTGGAGTACTCTGCTTAGAGGTTTTGCTTTGGGCCCATCCCCTTCATGTACTGGTTATTCCAGACCTGCCTTTAAAAGGAAAATGTTGTCAGAATGAAAGTGTATGTGCAATAAACAAACTTCTCATTTCCTTTACCTTCAGTTTTTTTCCTCTTTTGAAGCTGATGTCTTAACTGGACAATTAGTCTTACCACTGATGTTGAATGCAAACTTGTTATACCTGATTTGCAATCTTTTCTGTTTCAAGTGCTATCAATTATTTTCTAACTAGATACTCCTGTGGGATCAGCTGTCACTAAGAGCAAATTTGAACACAATGGGTTGCTTCCTATTTCCAAAACGATCTGAAGATTGTCAAAGCTTGACAGGCAGCTCCAGTTTGAAGATGAAACAGATAAGTTAGGTTTCCCTGTTAATCTCTTTTGAACACAAGTAGATAAAGGAAGTATTGTTTCTAAAGAGGGCATGCCATTTATAGTGCAAATTCAGCCTTAGTAAGAACAAACTGCAGTTGCTTTAAGCACACAGTCAAATACATTTGCACTGCAGAGGCAATAAAATACTTAGGAATCTTTGCAAATGTTTCTGCAGACCCTGCACTTCCAAATTTGGCTTTTTTTTTTCTCCCCTCTTTTTAAATGAGAAACTGAGTAAATTATTAAGAAAGTCAGTAGACGGTAATGTAACTGCTGGGTAGATCAAATAAATGAGGTGTTGATTTTATCACCAAGTTAAATGACAGTCAGAAGTTAAAATGATGTAGCTTTGTTTTTGAAGATGCTTTATATACTGTATGCCTTGGTAATTGTGTGTGCTGCACATGAGGGTGGAGTGCAGATCATTTTAGGCATATCATAAGTGAGAAGTGGTGCAACTTTTATGTCTAAGGTAGCAGTAGCTTAATTTTTTGGACTGCCACTTTTGTTTCAGTGTGGAAAGGTGTCACTGAAGCATGCCTTTGTCCAAAGATATGTCAGAGTATCATGGAATGTGCACTTTAAAAAGATTTTTAAAAGGATTATTTTGAGAGATGACACTAGATAAATAGTCCCAAGGTCTGGAGTATTCCAGCTGTCTGCACTAGATTAATGGTCCCAGTCTGGAGTGTTCCAGCTGTCCACACTAGATTAATGGTCCTAAAGTCTGGAGTGTTCCAGCTGTCCACAGGAGAGACTCACTGTACATACTGGAAACACACCTTACTTATTTCCATCCTTTTCTGTTGGCAGAGTCAGTCTTGGCCATTTGGTTGGGGGTGGATGTGGAAACAAAGATACCGTCAGATGCCAGGATGTTTGGCTGGGTCTGTTGTGTGCCTTCACCCACTACAAAGAGCTTAAAGAGTTTCTCCTTTGCAACAAAAGGCAAAACCCTCAATTATTCAGGTGAGTGATCAGACACCCAGTGACTTCAAGAATTACTTAATATGTCTGCTTTTGGTATAAGTGTCTTGCTGAATGAAAGAGTTGATACGGTGCATAGGAGGTCCTGGGTGTTTAGGCGCATGTGTAGAAACTGACTGAAAGAGTATTTTTCCTCCCTCTAAAATGTGAAACAATCATAAGAGAAAATTAAGCAAGGAGGATGTGACCCTTTGGGTTTGCCATTTGTTGTCAATGTGAGATTTTAAGCTTTAATAGCTTGAAAATTTTCAATGAAGACCAGCATCAAGGAAGATAAAACTTCATTCAGAGTCATTGCAGTTGGGAAAACACCAAGCAATGGTAAATATCCTGACACAGAAAAAGAGAAGTATTGTACAGCCTGAGTGTATCTGCTCCATCTTGATGGATTTTCCCCGGAGTGGATAGAAAGGAGGAATTTTGGCCACAAAGAGAGTTCATGCTATCTACCAATAGAGAGAAGCAATGTTATTTCCACTTTCAAAATCCTAGGGCTCCATTGCCACATTTTCACAATCACCAAATTAGAATCAGGTGTTAATTAGCACTTGCGTTTGGCGAGAGCAGTTTATTGAGAACATTTGCTTTGGTCAGACTTCTGATTATTTTGGCTCTGAAACCTGGTTTACATTGATTTAATCATTAGAATACTCTCTTCTAAGGTTTTCAAGTGATGCAATTAAGTGCAAATACCACATCTCCTGCATAGCAGCAATTATGACAAATCCATTAGACAGCAGTAAGTGCAATTTTTTACCATTTAACAGGGTATAATTCTGTAGGAGAGCATATGCCGAATATTAAAATGACAGTATTTTTGCTTGCCCATTTCCATACTTGTACATTGTAATTGTTGCATATCTTTGTATCATGCTAGGTATCTTTTCTGAGTTTCTAAATGAAAAATACAGTATTTATTGTATGTGTACATGACAGTCCATGCCAAATTTGTAACTTTTACAAAGAAATCACAATCTTCTGATTGCATCCAGAAAGTAAATAGAGGCTGTGGCACAAATGTAATACAAAAACATGCTGGCATCTACAAGAATTACTCACCCATTCTTAGGACATTGATTCCTAAATAAGATATTTAGGTTATTTTCTTTTATAAGCTGTTCATCTACTTAACTGTGTATATTCTACTTTACAACAGCTTTGTGGCAGCTCAAGGATTTCAGACAACTTGTTTACACAGTTTTGTCACCTGCATTATCATGCCATCTGGAACAATTTGCTAACAATGTCAAACTACATATTTTAGTTAACTTTTTCTGTTTCTGATGATCAGGATGAGGTAAATAAGTAACAGTAAATAAGCAATGATGCTTTACATGCACTTAAAAAAAGCTTCCTCCTGCTGGATATGGTTGTGGGGAATAATTGAGTGTAGTCAAGGTTTTGCTCTGAGTTGGCTCAAACAGCTAATACAGCAGTGACATTAATAATGCTTTTATTTCTAAAGCTAGGCTGGATCATACATTGTTCATTGTTGCACTTCACTGACACTTTTAACTCAGTCAGGAAGGGCTTTTGTAGTCTTTCTCACCTTGAGTAGTACTTTACAAGCATCACCAGGGCTTCTAATAGACCTACTGTCCCACTGGAGCTAAAGTGTCAGGATCCAGCACTCTGTACTTTTTTATAATTTCATTCCCATATGACTGAAGAAAAGCACCCTGACAAAGGAATTCATCTCTCTAAAGAAGGCTAAACCTTTTTCTTCCTCTTCTCCTTGCATAGCTTTACAATGGTGATTTTTATCAGAGGAGTCATCTGCCAGAGTCTGTGAATTGGTGATCATGTTGTGGATCTGTTAGGGGTTTGTGCTTCTCTCCACAATGAAGTTGGAGGGAGTAACAAGGAAGCAGCTGCTTAGATCAAGTGGCCATGTCTGTTCACTCCTAAACCTGTAGCCAGAATAAACAGTATGTCTTTACAGTCAGTCTAGTGAATGACATTACAAAAATGGGATGTTTGCACTAATGACTTAGTCAAATACATCTGGAACCTTTTTCCCCAAAGAAATGAAACTGATGTAATAACACAACACAGTCTCCTCATTATGTAAATCACAAGGCAGAAAGCTGAAGACATTATTTAAAGAAAGCTGAGGAAAGCTGAAGATTTGCTCAAGTAATTTCCCGGTGTTACCCCATATGAGATCTTGCAGATGGCAGGAACTAAGAGGAAAAGCAGCAAGCCCCCTAGCTTCCAGTTCTCTTCTCACAATAAGATTTTATACCACTGAGAACCTGGCGTTTTCTGCTCTTATTTCTGGTTAAGTGGCATCTGCATGCCTCATAGCCATAGGCCACAGTGTGCATAATATTGCCTTAATCCACTGTCTTAAACACAGGTCAAAGTAAAATGCACAGCAACATTTTCACACATTTACAGACATCCATAGCAATACACAGGATAGAGGCTCAAGTATTACTGTAGTTAAAGGCTGTGAGACGCAGGTATGTTTTGTACCTTCAAATCCTACAACCTTCATTTCATAGTAAGACACTAAGACAAAATGAAAATTTTCTCCCTGGCTATGCGCAGATTCACTTGCATAAAGAGAACGTTTGTGTGCTGAAGGGCACCATCACCTGCAGATGCACGATACTGCTTTTGTAAACCTTATTGTTAAGCTTGGCTGACAGGGCACTTTAATCTTTTCACCTCTGATGAGCCTGATCAACAGGGTCAGTGTTTCCACTTACATAGATCTTGATGCTTAAATATTTGTGTGTATTGCAATGAAAGTGTCAGTCAAGGAGGGCATTGGGGCTTTCAGGTATACAGCAGGGGCTTTCAGATTGGCTATAATGTAGACCAGGTTAGCAACTTTAAAGAAATAAGGTTCTGCTGAAGACAGTAAAGTCCTTCCCATGGATGCAAAATCCTTTCTCTGTATTGATGGGATCTGGGTTCAAGCAAGAACTTATTATTTCTGAAATATGGAATCCATTTGTTCTTTTTATGCCCTGGTTCATGAGCTGGTTGCAAAGCTACAAATTTGCTATAAAATTCCTTTTAAGGTGCAGTGCTGCTAGAAATTTGTAGAATAATAGGGATCCTTTCATCCTTTGTATTTAAACATGCAATTTGCTTTAACAGGATCTGATCAACCATTAAATCCCACTCTGTGTTTTATGTGTTTAACAAAAAACATACTTGCACAAGTAAAATAGACTGCATGCAAGACTACAATATACCTATTTATGTTCAACATATAACGAGGTCTCACAGAGCTACTTTCGTCCTGAGGGGTTTAACAGCTCTGTTTCAAAACCATCAGTGGAAGGTCAAACCTTTTGGAAGGAAAGCTGCAGTGCAGCACACTGCTAGCATAACTTGTTTGTTAGGGCATTGGGTTGGTACTCCCAAAGTGGGGGGTCAGCTCCTACAAGAGGGATGCTCCATCACAGTACTTAAGACAAAATGTATCTGGATGATCATAGAATCACAGAATCACAGAATGGTGGGGGTTGGAAAGGGCCGTAAGATCATCTAGTTCCAGCCCCCTGCTACGGGCAGGGACACCTTGCACTAGACCATGATCCACTCCAGTCATCGTCTATCCAAGAATGCTAGCATTCTGTGGCAGGATCTGCTTTTGTTAAATAATGCCTTGTGGAAGAGTCAGTTCAAGGGGTCTCACTCTTTGCTGAAATGCTTATAGGGTATGAACCTTTACCATGAGGGAAGTTTTAAAGTTCAGAAGGTTTTAAAGTCCAGGAGAGGATGCTAGCTTTTTAGAAACATTTGCAGACCAGGCTGGACAAGGCTCGGACCAACCTGGTCTAGTGGAAGGTCTCCCTGCCTGTGGCAGGGGGCTAGAACTGGATGAGCTTTAAGGTCCTTTCCAACCCAAACCATTCTAGGACTCTATGAGTCTGTAAAGTTGAATGTCTTTAATGTTACTAATGTAACATGGAGAAGAAAAAAGTTCTTAGTGTTCAAGGTTTCTCTGAAAGACATGCAATAGAATTGAATATTGACTGACTTTTTTTTAAAATTTATTATTAGCTAGAGAATTACAAGGTTTGTAATTTTTTTCCAAGAAGAGGAAGATGCAATTTTTCATATATTCCTGTTTGCTTACCTAAGCAGCTATTAAGCAAGAAGGGAGACTATTTTGGCTTGCAGTTCAAAGGCCTTTTCAAAAATCAAATCAGCTAACCAGTCTGTACATATGGATTGGAGGCCCTCTGGTTTCAGTTGTCAGATCCTGTGAAGTTATTTGCAGAGTACCAGAAGGACATCATAAACATAAGCATTAGTGGAAAAAAACAAGAAATGAATTGAAAGAGATATTTTAAAGACATTTTCAGACTTGGAACTAAGAACTGATAACTTATTTGATATCTTGGCCTTTGTATTTCTCTAAGGATTCTGTTTTCCTTGATGACATTCATATTCTGAAGATTCTTCTAAAGCAATATATTTGTCGTATCAAGCCAAAGGTGAATATTTGAAAGACTTAATAAAAATTAAAAGCCACATTTTCATAACCTTTCCATCCTTTTGAGCAGTGGATGCTATTTACTAAAGGTTTCTTTCTTTCAAGGAAAAGTAGGGTTTAATTATTTTTTTGTCTTTGAAATATTTTCTGGCAGTGAACACCCCAACCTTTCCTATCAGTTCAATGGATATAGAATCATAGAATGACAGAATGGTTTGGGTTGGAAAGGACCTTAAGATCATCTAGTTCCAAACCTGCCATGGGCAAGACTGCAACTCACTGGTCATTGCAGTTTTTAAGATAATACTAGTTAAAACCCCCAAACTCTTGGGTTTTCACACACACACACACACACACATATATATAAAATGCTAAGAATTACATCTGTGTAACCAGTTTTAAGAGAATATTTTACCATGATTGTCATGGAAAATAGCACATAGCACATTTGGCTTGTTCTTTTACAAATCCCAAATCTTTTGGCTGACTAAATGACCCCAAGACCTCTAAAACATTCTGCGATCTGTCTAATTGAGTGCATTGATGTCTGCTGGAAAACAGATGTGATCAACTGCTGGCATCTGTGAAGCTAAAAGAAAATGTAGCATGGTTTTGTCAGGAAAACTTTATCAGTAACTCTACCTCTTTCCAAGGCATAGATGTAATCCATAAATAAAGGAGTTGCCATTTGATGAGAAGGAGGAAATTCTATCTTAGCCAGCGACAAGGAAAGTGAAATGTGGTCACCCAGAATTCCTGCAATTCAAAGCCAGCTCATGCCCACTTTAATTATGGTGATGTATGTTCCCGTTCAACTTTAATAGGGCTGCTTGTATGACTAAAAGATCTCAATTGCAAGGGTCACATTTGCTTTGCTTTCTTCATCTATAGTTTAGAGTTAGAAATCCTGCAGAAAAGAAAAGGACCTTTTGAGAAAGCCATCTGTTCTCCTAAGTGCCTTCCCCAGGAAAAATTAGCACAAACCCAGGGTGGTCAGTTCGGGTATGTCACTGAAAGTTGGAAGAAAAAACTCCTTAATACCAATGTAGCATTAAGAAGCAGGCATTATTTATTACAGTCACAGATAGACTCCCAGATAGCAGCTGAGTGCCAGGGGAGATAGTCTGGCCTCATAGTGTCTGAAGAAGCTGTGGGACAAAGCAAAACCAAAGCACAAAATGTTTTCAGAGAGGACTGGATTAGTGTTAAGGCTGAATGGCAGAAACCTCCGCATACCTTCAAGGAAACCAATGACAGCAGATAGATCAGTCAAGGAGGTCCCTGTAACAATTGTTACATTTCGTGTCATTTTAGCTTTAATTTCGCCACAGGTTTTTCAATCCCAGTGGAATATTAGAGAGCAAAAATTTCACATAGCAAGGGAAGATGTTTTCATGAACACAGATCTACAAAAGTCTAGGAAGTAGATCCATGACTGAGTAACTTGCCAGTGGTCACTGCAGTATTGGTGAGGATGGAGATTGCACATGCTAGTAATTTTGATTACTGGAGGATAATTTAAATTAAAAGAAATTTAAAGAGTTTTGGTTTTCTTCCAAGCTCTTCAGACTCTGGATGGATTGAGATAGTCTGAGGCTTTGGCAATCAGTGATGGGTTTGCACTTGGACCTCACCTCCCCTTTATCTGAAAATGGTAAAGTTATCCACACAAAATGTATCTTGTGTGTTGATGTCTCTTTGGAAAACAGTGTGTTTTACCAACTGCTCTTTATCTTTGGGCAGGGTGAGGTGTGTCTTGGAAGGCTCAGCCCCACAGCAGTGAGATGGAGGCCGTGCTGGTGACTCTTGCTGACCCTGGAAACCACCATGCTACATCTGTTCCAGGAAGCATTTCAGCCCATTAAGAGCACTAGTACACCTTGACATCCCAGATGTCCACAAAGCTGTTAAGGCAGGTAACATTGCTCTCTCTGGAAGCTATCAGGAGAACTGGCTACCCTGGATTTGGAGAAGGTTCTTAATGACTTCTTTGCCTCAGTTTTCACTGGCAAATGCTCAGACCACACCACCCAAGTCTTGGAAGGCAGAGGCAGGGACTGTGAGAATGAAGACCTTGGGCCCACTGTAGGAGAAGATCTGGTTCGAGACCATCTTAAGAACCTGAACGTGCACAAGTCCATGGGACCTGATGAAATCCATCCATGGGTCCTGAAGG
>WYDI02018010.1:90427-129297 GCA_009867235.2 Psittacus erithacus | reverse complement strand
GGTGAGATCAAAAAGAACCAAGAATAATCACCTATTGTTGCGCTTTCTGACTACTCTCCCCCAAAACACCCATCTTCAAGAGTACTACTACTATGGAGGTCTTGAGAGTACAAAAGCTTTTAACAGCATGTTGTGTTACTGTAGACTATACTCGAAGATCTTTAGGTGGTTAAAAAGTTTTCTTCTGAAATTTCACTTCACCCTTGAAGAGCTTTTAGCACAAGAATAAGGTCTTCTATGTGTCCTTTGCAAATTCTTTGTACAGCAAGAGCAGTTCAAGTTTCACATCTCACTGATGCGCGCTGAACTTCACACCAGTAGGTCCGCTTACAGACAGAAGACTTAGCAAATGTTCGTATTCAGTCATTAAAGTGAGTAATTTCCACCAGGATGCTACATCTAGATTACACCCAGTGGAATTCTCTGCACTTAGAGCAGAATTGAGACCAACCTATTTCACACAGCCTGCTGTTATTGGAGTCGCACACTCCTAAGAAGCAAACGAACCAAGCCCTTCTCTTGCCTGAAGGCTCAGTTAAATTAAAGAGTGCTGTACGAGGACTGTTAAAGGAAGCTGGCAAGTAACGTAATGGCCTACATAAAGAACATCCCTGAAACTGAACTTAGCCATGAAGGAAGACTACTTGTTAAGAGTGGTATGTCTTTTGTCCAGACATCAGCTAACACTGATCTCTTCAAGGGGAGGTGGGGGTGGAAGCCCACATGACAAGTAGAATCTGCTATGAACACAAAACATGTGCAAGCTGCATTATTCTTTAATAAAAAAGCTAAAACAACAAACAAAATTAAAGATGACCTACAGAAATTGAGGGAATATATTGACAGTGATGCAAACTACTCCTCTTATCCCAAGGACAGGGCATAAAATAGACTTGCTAGCAATCTGTTGCCTGAAGAAAAACAACATGGTGGAGAGGAAAGACTCGCATCTCAGTCCCACATTCCCGTACTTCCCCCTGAACAAGCTGTTCAACGTAAATAAAAATGGGACCCATTAGCCACTGTCTTCTCTTTTCCCACATATCTTCCTGTTTGCTAAGAATTTCGTATGATTATTTGGTTCTTCACACAACACCTCATTTTAGACATTCTCTCAAAACACAGGGTTCACCTGATGCTTTTCAAAGAGCTTAGCCCAAATTTTTCCTAGCATAAACTACACATACAAATCTGAGTATCTGGAAGAATCCTGAGTACCTTCTGTTCTACTGGGAATGCCTTTGTTCTATCAAGATGATTAGCTGATCAAAGACATCAGTCTGGAAAGAAGCCCAGAATTAGTCCCTGTTACTGCCAGAACACCGATGTCACTAGGAATGGATTAAAAAACAAATTTTAAAAATCCCTCTGTAACCTTGTGCAAACCCAAGAGATAGCCAACTGCAAAACTCACTGCTCTGACCCTAAAAAGCTTTTCACCTTTACAGTAATACCTTGGGCACTGATAAAAAAGGAAAGTGATTCATTTCTGAACCAGCAGATACGCAAAGACCACAATATAAACATTCACTTCCTGCAGTTCCCTACTCCTGGATTACACACCCTGTAATATTACAACACAATCAACCAGCCACAATTTACATGGTGCCTCAGGAAAGTGCAATTTTTTACCAGCTGCAATTAGAGCAACTCCAGGAGAATTTCAGAACCACTCTAAGATGTTCAGGAAAAGCTCAGTGTTTCCATACCCTTGTAAGAGAAATGAGACATCAAGGGGAGGTCTCAAGTCATCCCCTTCTTCACTGAGATAGCGTGTGAGAGACTCAGGCCCTATCCGAAAGGCACAGTCATTACACAATCAGGACAGTCACACTACTCTGTTTCATACAAGAAATACTACTTCCTAAATGAGAAGACTTTGAAATCAGGTTTCCTAGAATCTCAAAAGAATTTCCTTTCAGCCAAAATACATTACATGTAAGTTCATTAAACTAAAAGCAGTGTCCAGCTGAACTGGTTCATTAACCCAGGGACAGGACCTGCTGCACCTCTGGATTTATATCATGTCCTGCTTGCAAATGCTCAAAAAAGTACCACTCTCACGCTGCAGAGCAGGCTTGCAGAGCTTTCCACAAACACAGGCATATATTGCAAGTTCTTCATGAACTGAGAAAGTTTGTCACAGAACATCTTCCAAGACGCATTTGGAATTACATTACAAATTTGGAATTATGTTACAAAGCTGACACAAATAAAAAACACCCCAAGACCAAAGGATGTGTCTGTTGGGCAGCCAGACACCCACCAGCTTCCACTGCCCTGACCAGCCACACAACAGTATGACCATAGTCAGTCACGTACATATTTCAGTACCTTCCTCTGCACAAATGCAAAATGTTGCTCTCACCAGTTTCCCAAAAACCTTTCCTTTATCACAGGCCACGTCAGAAAAATCAATCTACATGGGCTACTTTTCTAATCTGAAAAATCTTTCTTTTTTGTCCTTCTTTATTTGTAATTGTAGGCAGAAATTCTGGGTAATTTTACAGCAACCAGCCGAAGCCACAGCCTTTATACTCTCATCAACTAATTCCTTAAGGAAGTGGAACTCCATGTTCCCCGTTCCTCTTAAGCCTATTTGTACATAACATTACAAGCATCATCTGTTTACATTCAATGTGCAGTTACTTTTCAGCAGCTGCACAGGAGAGTCTTTCTTTACTCAAATTCCTCTACTGGGATTTCATTTCTCTAAGCAGCTTGGAAGCACTACTTCAACTACTAATCTGCACAGTAACACGTATTTCGTTCTCTTTCATCACCTACTTTGATGCTTGTCTGTTGGATTTTTTTTATTTTTTTAAATAAATGGGGCTTCCATGGGACCTTTTGATTATAAATCCATACTGATTATCCTCCATAACTTACTTCAGCTGTCTACCTGCTTTGTTGTACTGCTCATTACCCACCTTTGTGACTTGAAGTTCTACACCAACAGTGCAAATCAAACACTGCTGCGTACTTGATTTCAGTCCAGAGGAGCACTGCTGGGATGGGATGTAGAGACAGAAGGACATACACTAACAGTCCCCAGTGTTATTTTGCAAAAATTTGTAATTATCACTGCAACAGTTTGTAATCATCATGTCATCATTTTTTTTTTAAACCTATCTGTGTTTCACATGCTCACTCATTCTCTTCAGTAAGCTGCCTTTTCCCATGTCCCCTTATTGGCACAGTCACCTACAATTACTAAACAGAGTCAGTTCTGGTATTTCTTGAGATGTTTTTCAATTGGTGTTTTTGTTGCAACTTCCCTCCCTGGCTTATTGCAGCTTAAACAGTAGATTTTCTCATCGCTTACAGCAAGAAAAAATAGAAATACAATGAAATTACTTCAAAGCCATGTTAACTCAAAAACACACTTCAGGCTTTCAGTTGCAATGCCAGACTGCATTAACCTTTGATACTCAGCTTCATCTCATCTTCCAAGCTGGTGTTTTTTCACAGCACAGCGTAAGCAGCTAAGTTGCTGAACATCTACTTTCTGGTGCTGATAGTAACTCAATCAGTACTTAACTGCATTTATTGCAGGCTATTTTCATGCTGTTCAGCTACCCTGCATAAGCCAGGTATGAGATACTTCATTTACTCTAATGTACTTCCTGATGTTCCAGATGGCAAGAAAAAGTACAAACAGAGCAAGGAAAGAGGAAAGGGGGGAAAAAAAGCAGATACTACTGAAACAACTTAGCCAGAGTAGGCAGCTGCTTCATCATTTGAAAAATGCACCTAAAAACTGTTATAGCTTCCATACGTGTTGTCCTGGGTTCAGCAGTAGCAGTCATCAATAGCAAAAAGCAACAATCAACGAGACAAAGGCTCAGACCCTGAAGCCAGGGTTACATAGAAAGTCTGGTTCAGCATAATGGTCTCTGATTTCAATTTCCAAAAGAAAACACAACTACTGAAACCTAATGGTAGCAATTTCTGTATTAACTTCCTGACAAGTAATGGAAGATTTAAAATCACCTGTGAGTTCACACTGGTATTACAAGGGATACAAAGAATAACCCCCAAAACCCAGATGATTGGTCTTTTTAACATTCGATTCCCAGAATCCGTGTTATCTTCCTCTCCACTCTACTTAAAGCCTTGAAGAATTTTCTAGAAATGGGGGACAAAAAAAGATTTCTGGAAAAAAGGGGAAAAAAACCCACTGTACAACACACTCAATTTTCAAGTTTTGCAGGAATTAGGAGGGACATTTCTTATCATAAATGCTACAACATGCTTTACTTAGGGCATTTCAAAGGCAAACAGGCTTGGTGTTGCACTCAAAACAGTTCATCTGATTGCGTATCTGAGCACAGCTATTTACTGTAGATAGCAAGTGCTAACATTATGATAGTTTATCCACACTTGCTGTACATTTAGCACTCTTTACCCACATATTTTAACTTCACTAGCTCATAAACAATGATTTTCAACAGTATCTTCTTCTGCATAATACAGCTACCTTGCAATTAAACAAGCAAAACTTACAAATAAACGCAGCAGTTCAAGTGACTGAATGATTCAAATTTGACTGTAGGATACTGACTATCTGACAAATGAACAAACAAGGCACTATCTTTAAACAAAGTTGTAAGGGTGATCCTCAGTCTTTCTTCAATGGAGGAAAAAGTGCCATTTCATTCTTTAGGTATTGAAAATGTGTTTTCTGTTTACCTATACTGAAGATGCTTACATATTTCTTTAGAATTTCTTACGGTACCACAATTGTCCTGCACCAGTAAGTCAATAAATGAAGTAAAACCTAGCTTCCTTAAAGATCTTTACAAAGTGGCATATGTTCGGAGTCACCACCATCACCAATTTCAGGGAATTGGTGGGATGGCAAATTGCAGTGCCTGATGCTACTGATATATTCATTTGCTACCCGAAGAACACGTAAAATCCTCACAGGCAAATCTATTCACTGACAAAGTAAGGCACATGAACCAGTTTTAACGGTGGTATTGCTGGACTCAGGCTGGAACTTCCAAGCAATGCGAAGAATTCTCTCCCTAACTTCATTCAGTGCAAGGCAAGACATGCTTTTGAAGAGAGCAACATTACAGGACTAAAATGCAGGTGATACTTTGGCTTACTCAGAAGTCCAGCTTAATCAGTCAGTGGCCCTTCTGGTTCTAAGCTATAGGGTGAGAGAGGAGGAAGAAGTTAAGGAAAGTGTGCAGATTTATTCTGCTACACAGGAGGTATGCGGCATGACTGCATTTGGTCAGACAGCTACATACTGTGCTGTCATCACTGAAAATCCTCAGACTTGCATGCCTGTGCTTACCTCATTCAGTTCACATTTCAATCCAAAGGTAAAGATTCTTTCATTCTTCTCTCACTACACTCCAAGTCAGAGATGTGAAGAAGACTTAGTGATTTTGTCATTTTCCCTAAAGCACATGCTTAGTAAGCCAAGAACAACGCTGTAAAGACACCAACAGGTAATGATAAACCAATCATTTCTTCCTTGGGATCATTAACTATGCCTTGGGGCAAGTTTTCAGTTCATGTTTTAATGCGGCTATTTTAATGGCAGCTGCCACATGTCAAGTGATGATGTAAAACGCACCCAGCTTCAGGATGCTGATAGCATTCAGTGCTCCAGAGAAGCCAAGAACTTGTCATACTCACAGCAAGTCTGTGATGGGTAAGTAATTATTATTAAAAATAAATTATAATGTATGAAATTTAGCAGGACTTTTAATTTCTTTTTTCTGAGCAAAACCACCAGATACCCTCTTTCCAGGGTATTCCAGCTTGCCCTCCTTCTCATGTTATTAATAGGCCAAAAGTCTTCTAAAAGTTTAATCACAGCTCATGTTTTGTAACTCTCCACTGAAGTGGACTTGATGCCTGAACAACAGAGTGCATAAAAAATCAACTGCTGTATGGTTAGAATGCCTTTGATAACCCAAGGGAGCAAATGCTATAAGCAAATAAAAATACACCTGCTACTAAATGAACATGCAAGCTCAAAGACGTGTTAATATTTAGAAAAGATAAATACTCTTTTATTATTGATTTATTAGTACAGTTATTAAGACTTCCCATCACCATCCCCAGCAGAAAAACACATGTGAAAATGCAATTCTCAACTCAAAGTATGGAGTATAAGGCTTTTTGCACTCAAAACACTTTCTACAACAGAATAACTGTCTGAACATGAAAAACACTGATTCTCTCTTTCTTGGACGTATCTAAACAAGAAAGAAAATTCTCCTATCCGTCCTTCAAAGCCCTCATTCTTGCCAGCAAGCTGAGCCAGCAATAAAAAAGTAAAATATAAAAAAAAATAATAATTAAAAAAAAAAAAAAAAACACAACAAAATACAGATGAAGTAAACCAAAAATACATCCCAGCTTTGCTAACTTTATAACTGAACTACCATCCCAAGCTTAAAGATGTTTGGTGAGCATGGGAACTTATTACAGTAACTACTGACCTTCAGAGTCACATCTGGAACATCCAGAACAACAATCTGAGCTTGATAATCCTGTGTTAATACAGGCAACTCAGTGAGATATAGGGAAAACAAAAATATTTTGCGACTGCCCTGATCTTCATACTTCTGTCAGAAATAGCTTTTTATTCTTGAGACATGCAGACTAATATTACGCAAGGGATGAGTTATAAAAATAACAATATTCACACACAATCCAGATGCTCTCTTTCTCATGAATGTACTACTAAAGCATTTAATGCTCATCAAGCTCATACTTGTCAGAGTCACAACCTAAAAGCAAAAAGACAAGCTTTGAACAATGGGAGAAGAATGTGTCCTCAGCCTACACACTCATTACCTTCGTTTTATAATTCAATGAAAACATGATTTCTTGTCTCCTGTGAGTTTGATCCTGTTTCTGCGAGGCAGTAATTTTAGCTTTTGTTCTGCACCACTGGCAACAAATGGAGAGTGTGCTTCCTTACAGGGGCAAAATTGCACGTTTGGAGCAGAATATAAATAAAATAAACGCAAGAAGAACCCTTTCCTAGCTACCTGCAATGCCCCACTTTCTACCCTCATTAATAACAAGCAGCCAACACCTGGGATTTGGGAGAGCAGAGCAGGCACACTTGAGCAACCACACGGTCATTGCGGCTACTCCTAGGCCGGCCCTCCTCACACACTGCTTTTCCAGCTCTCCAGAACAATTTCAGAACATCCTGTGTGAGACAGCAGTTAAAATGAAGCAGCGCCAAAGCAGTACTCATACAGCTGTCTGTCAGATGCTATATACTTTGGAGAAATTAAGAGCAATTCCTGAAGCTACTCCTAAAGTGAGATTTATAGCTCATGGAGGGCGTTTCAATACTTCCTTGATTTCATATAAAGCAGTATTAACCTGCAGAAAAGTGACAGCCTCTGCTTACTCAATTTAAGCCACTGCAGACAACATTTCAGCTGAAATTTTCACTAAGAAAATACTAATGTTTTCTGGCTAGTAAACATCAAGGATATACAGGTATTTTTCATTATGACACGCAATGCAGGTAAAAGAGATTATAAAAGGGTTTTTCCCTCATGAATTATACAGCTGCGAAAGCCTGAAACTAGTACACTGGGCATTTTAAAGCATTTCCTATCCCACTAAACCCTTTTTCAAAGCACAAGCCCTAAAGTTATAGACTACCATCCGACTGCAATGCATGAAGTCACAATTAATCTCTGGACTTTCAGCAGGGCTGTCATCCTGCAAGCACAGACTTCCACCTACCCTCCCCTTTGCACAGTAAGAACCTACAAACATGTCCAGAGTAAAAGGAACCTTTCAGGTGCCTGCCTAAAACCTCCAAAATTTAAGGTACTCTGTTGTTGCTGTTGAAAACTTCACTGCAATACATACAGACTGATAGAGAAGGACTAAAAAAGGATGATACGGTCAGAAAAATAGCTATGAGCAATGCACACTTCCTTTTTCACTTCCAGCTGGGTTGTTTCTGGTAAAACAACCAGTACCACCACAAGATTCCAGGAAAGGAAAGGGTACTGAATAGAAGGAGGCCTGGAATGCTGCATGGCGAACCAAGGTTCATCCTATACCATTCTGTCTGGGATTCCTAGCAAAGCTATTGCCAACACTGTCACCCCAGCATGGAAGAAAAAACTACAAGTCAAAATGCTGAACACAGAGTTCTGCGCAAACATACCTCCTTTTTTCCCCCCTTTCTTTCTGCACAGAGTACTTCTAAGGACATCTTCATGACTGAAAACGTATTTAGCTGAAATTTGTCAGGGCTTTTAAAATCTCCCTACCTTTCAAAAGGGATTTCTGCACCTGCTCTGAGTTACTTATAGGATCAAACTGGTTTTCACTTGTGTGTCAGAGGCTTCCAAAGAAAGAGCCCCACCTGCCATGCCCCTCTTCTTCCTTCTCCCTCCTCCACCACAGAACACAGCATGACCCTGACTCAGGCTGCAGTAGGTGAGGCAGAATCAGCAGCACTACGTCTGTAACTGCTCTCTTCCAGAGGCTTGGCTAAGATAGGCAAAGTCGAAGCTCTCCCATTTCACTTTGCACCTCTTTTCCAGTTATATTTCAAAGCAGCTACACTGTTGAGCTGTTAATTCCTCACTGCTCTGTTATTATACATACTCATGCCAAGGTCTCCGCTAATAAGAGCACAAGCACTAACTTTGGACTAGCAGTCATCTGGTCCCATGGGAAGTTTGTGGAGCACTTCTGCACACCCTGCCTTCACTCTGCTACACCCCAAATCTCCCTAGAGCCGAGGCAGCAGACTGACTGCAGCTGAAGCGGGGATGAGCACAACCAAGCTGCTTCCCCGCCATTCCTTACATCGGGAAACTCCCACTCTGCTATTCAGCTCAGAAACCACCTCGCTCAAGCGGGGGAAGGCCCCACACCGAAATCAAGATTAGCAAATCCTGCCGAGATGAGCAATACCTGGCCGCGATCCGTTATGCAAGCGGGGAAGGGGAGCAGCGCCAGGGAGCAGCCCTGCACGCCCTACCAGGCCGAGGGGACCGGGACGAGGAGGCGGAGGATGCTCCCGCAGCTCCCCAAGGAATCGAGCACGTGCTCCAGCGGGGCGACGGGGCCGCCCGAGGCGGGCAGGCCGCGGGCTGCGCTGTCCCCGCACCGCCGCCGGAGATTACCGCCTGCCGCGGGCTGCCGGCTTCATCTCAGAAGCCTTCGCCGCGCTCCAGCAGCCACCTGCGTGCGAGCGGCTGCCCAGCCGGTACGGCTGACACGCCGGCGCCCAGCCGCGACCGCACACTCATTACCGGCAGCCGGCACCACAAGCGCCGGCCGACATCTCCCATCCCCCCGCCTGCCGCCGGGGCGCGTGGACCCTCCCGGGCTGCCCTCACCCGGAGCTCAGGATATACACCCCGTCCCCGCGGGCTGGGCCCCGCAGCCGAGCGACCAGGTGAGGTGAGGTGAAGTGAGGCGAGCGGCGCTAAGCCTCGGCACGGCGCCGCCACCCTCCTCCTGCTCTAGCCCGGGTGCTCACCAGAAGAAGAGCCGGGAACAGAGGTTGGCATCCCGCAGCGGATTGGGCTTCTCCTCACGGGGCACCGCTTCCATGCCGCCCTCCGCGCCAACCCGCCCCGGCGAGGGCGCAGGACCAAAGACGACTTCCCACCGCGGCAGCCGCCGCCGCTGTGCCGCCGGCCGGTGCTGTTTCCGGGAGCGCTGGCACCCCCGCCTCGTCCCTCCCTCCCGCCGCAGGACGCCTCCTGCCGGCCCGGCTCGCCCGCGGCTCCCGCCACAGCGCGGAGCTGCGGCGCCGGGCGGAAACCGCCCCTCAAACTGACCGCGTCTCCATCGGCGGGGCACGAGGGCCGCCCCGGCGCCGGGCGGAGGTGGGTCGTCTCTGCGCGGGGCTGGCCTCTGGCTGGGCGTACTCCGCTCTTCCGCCCCTGGTTTCTCGCCTCTGTGTGCGTCCTTTCCAAGTGGAAAGCATCTCCTCAAAGAGCACGATGCTAAGCGCCTTTTGGGATAGAAAAACACACTGAGGGTCAGGGGTGAGTCCACTTAATAGGACCAAACATCACCAGCAATGCTTGCTGTCACGTCTCCTTCCCAGATGTTGCAGATGGTTCTATTGCCCCATCCCGGGGCAGTGTTCAAGGCCGGGTTGCGCAGGGCTTTGCACAGCCTGGTCTAGTGGAAGGTGTCCCTGCCCATGGCAGGGGATTGGAACTGGATGAGCTTTAAGGTCCCTTCCAACTCGAACCATTCTGTGATTGTGTGATTCTGTAAAAAAAAAAAAAAAAAAAAAATAAAATCAAAACAAAGACTCCTCATCATTTAACAACATTTAGGATAGTTTGGTGCTACAAAGGAAAGAGTAGCTAGTAGTAGTAATTAAATATTCCAGGAGATGATGGTACATTGCAGAAATCCTTGAAGCTATTCTCAAAAGTTCAGCGAGTGACCCCCAGATTCCTCTCCAGTACTGTCACTGTGGCTTGCCACAGGGAGTACAACCGAAGAGAGCAAACTGCAAGAGACTGCAGGACATGTATCTTTAACAAACAACTGCTAATCTCTATGACAGTGTAATCGGCAGTATGGGTCCCTGCCATACTGGCTATTTTTCTGTGGTCTCAGAATCACAGGATGGCTGTAGTAGGAAGGGACCTCTGAGGTCACCTGGTCCAACCCCGCTGCCTGAGCAAGATGGCCTAAAGGCAGTTGCGAGGACCATGCCCAGATAGATTTTGGAGATCTCCAAGGTCTCCACAACTTCTCTGGGCAATCTGTGTCAGTGCTTGACCACCCTCACGATGTTCAGAAGGAACCTCCTGTATTTCAGGTTAGACCTAGTGTTGACCCCTGATATACACAGCTATATCCTCCAACCAGACTTTGTGCAACTAATCACAACCCTGAACTCCTGGGCTCCTTCCCAGCCCAGCTAAGCCAGCCCCAAGACAGGCACCACTCATGTTCTGTGTATTCATCTCATGCCCCCAGCGGCAACCAGCCCTGTCTCTTCCCACTAAAATGTATTGCCAGTGAAACAGTTTACAGGGATGGCATCTGACTTACCTAAGAGGCACTGGAGTTGACACATTGTTGAGATAAAAGAGGGGTAGAGTCTGGGCCACACTGTATTATTGAAGGAACAGCATCAGTTCACGCTTGCAAGGATGTTATGATAACCATAAGTCAGACAAATCAAGCTTAAGCTTGCTGTCGGTGAACACTGATGAGATTGGCAGCAGCATGCGCTGCTTAAGCATAGACAACGTGCCACAGAATTTTGCAAGCACTAAGTAGTACACCTGTCAACAACTGTAGATCCTTCCAGATTAAAACAAGGAAATAAACTTACAGAAATGGTGCAGTGGTTTGAAAGGGCATGCTTTAAGGAAAGAGTGCTTATGTATTCCAGAACCTGAATAATTAATTTAAATCATCTCCCAAAACACATGGAGAAAAGCTCTGCTCATCAGCAAAATCTGGCAGGTTTAGATTTCTGTGAAGCAAATTTGTCTAACTTGATACCAATAAGAGAGTTAAAAGGTATGACAGCCCAATGCAAGTCCCAAACCACCAGTAAAGTTTGGGTCAAGCAGTGAGAGAAAGGAAGATGTAAATATAAAACTGACTTCTCTTCATGATGCATTACCTTTGTGAAGTAGATATGCAATGAAAGATTATCCAAACATTTCTTAGTTTGGGCAAGGAAATAGAATACTGGTCATGAACATGTAATTTAGTTTAAAAATGCAGTTAAAAGTGTTAAAGTAAAATATTAAAGTAATTTTTTTGCAGGGTGATTGTAATGGTAGGAAAAGGACAAAGATCAAACCTTAAGAAGTACATTTTTCCTTTGCCAGACTTATCAGTGACAAATGTTGGCGCTACTTGGTTTTAAAATAGATACTAGTGTTTACTTATAAGTCCAAAACAAAACACCCTGCAAAATCTTGGAGAAGGGAAAAGTAAAAAGGAAGGGGAAAATAAAATTCAACAAGCCCCATAATATCCTGAAAGCCAAATGAATCTGTAACTCTTATCTGCCAAGTGTGCAAATAACCATTAGAAACCAATGCAGTAATAAAGAAGTGTGAAGCAATTAGCAACTAAGATGCTTAAGAAAATCTGAGACTGCATATGGACGAGAAGGGGAAGGGTAAATAACACAGTAATGAAATTAGTAATCTTTCTGTTTTAGAGAGAAAGAAAAGCAAGATACAAACAAACTAATCAAGGTGCAGCTAGTCAATCTGCAATAGGGGTAACAGTCTAGCAAAGCCAACTACTGAAATAGGATATGGCCAAATTAAAGGCAGTGGCATCTGAATTAAACCTGTTATGCATATACATTGTGCTAAGGAAATCAATTCTATGATCATAGAGGATGTCACAACATGAAAACACAGAAGATTCCCTGTTTATTCACTGCACAAGAAAGACCATAGTCACTCAGTAAGCATGCGTGTGAAGTGTGGCTTGAAGCCCTTGCTCTACTCTCTTCTCATTCTGAATGCATTCAGGCTGACGAGTTTCTTCATGTGCATTTTCTATGGCACTTATCACTAGAGTACCAGGAGTTCAGAAACTGCTGTTCTAAGAACCCTGAGAAGATAATTGGGCAGTTTCAACTGAATCCCAGATGGTGAATGAAAAAGTGTTTGGACCTTAAGGTGAAATATAGCCACTGATCCCCATTATGCAATAGAAACCTCACTAGGATTGTGTAATAGGAAATTCCCATTATGCAATAGGAAAGATTACTCTTGTGGAGGATGTAGCACTATAACCTTTCCCTTTCAGACAAGCAGCTATTTATTTCAGGGCTGAACAATTTCACCACGTAATACTGCAAGGCCTTGAGAGACATCTAGAGAACCAAAACACGTGCATGAGTGTGTCTGAAAAGAATGTATAAAAGATTTGCTGGGCACTACATGGTGTCTCTGAGGCAGTACTAGGGGCAGAGTCAGATTCATAGCTGAAAGACATCAGAGGGAGTAGTTTCCCAGAGACAAGCTATGATAGCAGAATGCGAAGGCTTTAGAACAGTACATTGTTTTAGTTTAATGTTTTTTTGATTGAAGCCAGGCAGAAAGGCAGACTGTATGCCTGCCTGAGAAAACAAACAGGCAGCCTTATTTGCTTCCATGCCACAGGCAAGAACACAGGCTGTCCCACTGGCTGTGAGCCCAGCTTGTCACTATTCGTTGGCCTGTTTCATCATCTCGCTGACGTATCCACCAGAGTAGCTTCTCATCCTTCTGCAATACAGACATAGCAGTCAGTTCTTGTTCAGCTGCAGAACACAAATGTCAGTGCTGCAGAACCAAGCTGTAAGTAGTTTTGCTATTTCAGTCTGGTGATCAGTGTGGGTTGCCAACAGTCTTCCTCAGCTGCTCTTCCTATTTCTTCTTGTTACCCCACTAGCCATCTCTGTTTTCCTCATATCTTTTACTACATCCCCATGTTAATTTTATACATGCCACAGTTTCTTACTTATACTAATTGACTTTACTCATTCTCTTAAATTAAGGTGCAGTTCAGGTGTCTAAGCATAGGTGCCTTCCATCTTAGACATGGTGGGGTATTCCACTCAGGCATAAGTTACCACTCCAGGTTTCAGGTCTTCCATTAACTGTGTTACATCTGCCCATCCCACGCTCATGTCTCTGATGCCTTATAATTGACAGTGGGCACCTATGTTTAAACTACTGAATCTCACCCTTACCATCTTAACTACTGAATCAGTCCGGGTTTTAAGCCAGAGTCCTCTCCATCTTTGACTACCACAATAAAGTTATTTTGGCCAATATGACTCTCCCTGAAGAACTTTTAATTTCCATTCACATTTGTCTTTCTAATTGTCACACACACACAGACATACACACACTATATGTATTTCTGATAACTTTCATACTTTAGTTCTTTTGATGTTTGGATTTCCACTTACTTGCTTTACACAAAACTATGTTAAAATCATTTATCCATAGCAAATAGTTTGTATTGATTATCTGCTAAGATTCAAAACCTGTTACTTTCTATTAAATATTTGATGCAGTAGAAAAGCATCAGAAAATGTACTAAAAGTTAAAATTTACACGCTTACCACCTGTTCATCTGCCCCTAACCATTTCATCTCCATACTTCTTGCACAGATACTTAGAGACTGATATTTCTGTCCGATAATTTGGATGAGCTTGCAGCAGGCCTTCAGCAGCAGCTCCCTGTGCTATTAATTGGTATTAAAACACCAAATCATGTGTTTTTATAATATTGCTGTCCTGAGCTATTAGCCCTCCCTTCTATATTCCTAAGCAGCTAAGAGCTTATTTCACTGTTACAGTCTCATGAGGTAATAGACATAAAACTTACTGCTTCTATTCATTACAGTTTCAAGTGTTCAATTTTTTAACCCTCATCTCTAATATTGATCATACAGCTTCTGAAGAGCAAAGACTTTCCTTACATTCTCTTTCAAACAGTACGTTGCAGAAAATCTTGCCCTTCATTTGCCTTTTTCCTATCCTGATCTCTTGCTTTTTTAACTTAATACTAGCTCACACAGCCCAGGATAATCTCCAAGCAGCAGTGAATTACAGTAACAGAAAAATTAAATTGAACTAGTTTCAGGGCAAGGGTGAGTCAGCAAACAGAAAACAAACCCGTATAAGTATTGTGCAGACTCTGACTGATGGCCTAGGGAAATGAAGACTTCTCATCCCTGACATTTAAAAAACAGATTAGATTGCTTCTGCGAGGAGCAGGGAGTGGGACTCAATGATACTGCTGGGTCCCTTCCAACTTGAGATATTCTATGCGTCTGTGTTTCTATAATCTCTGTCATGATGTTTGCTCAACATAGGCCACCTAAGTCCAAGGGTAGAAAGTGGATTAGCTGACCTCCTGACATCTGTGTTTTCTGTGAATGCCAGTGCCCATGGTCTCATTTGACTAGGAAAGATTGCCAGGATATTGTCACGGCTTCCACACAGCAAAGGGGAAATTATTTTTTAAAACCTCTTCTCAGAGCCTGGAGGTGAATGGTAGATTTCCACTTCCATTCATGTAGGTCTGATTCCAGTGATACTGTGCCCTTGATGTACAGACTGGAGGATCAAAAAATCCTTTTGATCTGAGTGTGAATTTTGTCTTAATTCTCTACAGCAACATTTAGGACATACAACACTGAAAAATGCAGAATTCAAGTGGCTTTAGTTAGAAACCTCCGTTTTCAAAAGTGCCTAGGAACAAACAAACAACATTTTTCCAATTGAGTTAGTAAAACCTATGCTTCTTTCAAAGGTTTTCTTGATTACAGCATTCTCTTGCATTTTCCGCATTCATTTACATGACATGGTTTCTGTTGCATGATCTCTTTCTTTTAGTGTCAACCTCAATAGGCAAGAGGGAGAGGAGAGACATCAGAAGTGGAACCATGGAAGGTTTCCCTTGCCTGAGGAGTAAAGAAGAAAGGGAAAAACAGATCATGAGTACTCAGGCATTTACAAGTTACACAGCAAAACAGTCACCAGGTCTGCCATTATGTCCCAAATGTTTCCGGTTGTTCTTGAAACCACTGTGCTTCTATGCTAAAGTCAGAAAAATAGACAATGTACAGATGGTCAAACAAAACTGCCTTTCTTCCCAGAAGAATTCCTTTTCCTCTAGTAATAACACAAATAAACAACAAGGTCCAGAAGAAAAGACATGTAAGTCACTTTTCATAGCGAAACATCTCTGTCAAGATCATCTGGATCCTCATCGTATTTCATTTGGCATTCCCAGACTTATGTTTAAGAAAGTTATTTTTGGCAACAGCCAGGGGACAGAAGACAACACAGACAAATTCATAGGTTACTACATAGATCTGAGGTTTTTTATCTTCTGTAACATAAAGCCACAGAAAAGCTTGCTTAAATTGAGTGGCACAGTGTGGCTTTTGCCCTACTGGGGTTACCAAATATGATGGGATGTGGGACATAATTAAAACAATTTATTTTGTTATAAGACAGTACTTCCAACCTCAAAATAGTAATTGCAGTAGTGACTTCAGATCTATAGATCTACACACTTTCAGTTCTGTACACTAGAGATCTTCGAATTTCTTCCAATAACAATGACCCTAAAAAATATATCTGGGTTTTTGGGGTTTTTTTCACTTTTCTCTGAGATGCCTGGATAGTATTTGCTGCCAGCAGTGGCCTAAGCAAAAGCCTAATGCCATCCAGCATCCTGGATGAAGATGGAAAATAACTAGAATACTGCCAGGTGCAGTAATATTTAGAGGTCCCAAAATTAAGCACTCACATAAATTTTAATAGCAAAAGAAACACAGTCACACTGCACTCTGAAAACTTCATTTCTACCTTTAATAAGAACCTCAAAATGCGATGTCAAATACCACTGTGTGTGCATATACTGTTAGCTTTAGATAACAGAAGGCACAGAAAGAGACCAGGCTTTCTAGGAAGATGCTGAGTGCAGGAACATAATAATAATTAAAAATAATAACTAAAAAAAATCTTAATTATTCTTCATTTTTCTGCTGAGAAAGAAGAGGATGCTTTACCCCATTTTCAATACTTTACTGGAAAGCTAGAGACCCATGAAAAGGGGAAATGCAGTTCTGTTCTAAAGGAAATGAGCTAAGACCAGCAGAGCCATCTTCAAAGTATGTCACGTATTTTGTAACCTGGATATGAGGCACTTACTGTGAAGTATGGACAGTCAAATCAGAGCACAAACAATGTCAAATGACTGCAAACATAGTTGCTCTCAGCCTCAGCCAGTGCAGTCTGTCAACACCATTATCACTAGGTCTTCCTTAGCTCTCAGCTGCCTCACCAGGGTCTAGCACATGTAGGTACAAGCCTGACTTTTTGTCTGGGTCACACAGAATTCCCACTTTTCTGGAGCATCAGAAAAAGAACAAAGAGAAGTTTCTCCAGCACTGCTGGGCACAGCTCTCAGCAGACCACCAGTTACCTGCCAATGCAGAGCTCCCAAAAGGCAATTTTTGGGGTCCACATATCCTTGGCCTGCAGGATATCCTCGGCCTGCAGGATATCCTCATATCCTCCTCACCTAACCACACACCACTGGCAAGGCTCTTCTTAATTCTTTCTTGGCAGCCTAACATGTGTCTGGGGTATTTCAAACAAGGGTGGACTACATAAGAAGACTATAGAAAGATTTTTCTGAATCACATGCATTTTGTGAGCCAGAATTTTATAAGATTTGTAATGTAATTATTGTATTATATTTTTGCTAATTTCTTTATTTGGTTCACATTAAAATGGTAAATTTAAGCAAAATTAAGTGCCACAAATTGTTTAGTTTGGAGAAAAGGAGGCTCAGGGGAGACCTTCTTGCTCTCTACAACTACCTGAATAGAGGTTGTACTGAGGTCAGTGTCAGTCTCTTTTTCTCTAGGTAGTAAGTGACAGGACAAGAGGGGATGGCTTCAAGTTGTGCCAGAGGAGGTTTAGGTTAGATATTAGAAAAAACGTCTTTCCTGAAAGGGTTGCCAAGCATTGGAACAGGCTGCCAAGGGAAGTGGTAGAGTCGCTATACCTGGAGGGATCTAAAAGATGTTTAGATGTGGCATCTGGGATGTGGTTTCATAGTAGACTAGGCAGTGTTGGGTTACTAGTTGGACTTTATGATTTTAAGGGTCTTTTCCAACCTAATTCCAACCAAATTTCCAACCTATGATTCAAATGCCTATAAATATTGCCTCACAGGCACCAAGGATATTTACATACCCACTGTTTTTCTGTGTGTACATTCTTGCAACATCTTAATCATTGTTGAATCTGGGTATCTTCTAGCAACATGTTAAGTACCATGACTAACATGTCAAGTGTTGTTTATTCTTGCTCTCAATCTGTTTTGATTTAGTGCAACTTCAAGATAATATGCCCACAGCTGTGTTTAGGTTACATTAAAAAAAGCTTGAAGCATTACAGATTGTGGTTAGAGCAGAAGGCAGTGAGGTCTTCCTTAGTGCTCCCTTGCTGTGACTATTTGTTTCTCAGCCCCAGACAAACCAAAGTAGAAAATTTTGTCTTCTACATAGGAAAGCTTGCTCTTACAGAGGGACATTCTATTTCCTCTGTGGTGGAAAGATGTTTGCATGAGTCATTGAGGCATTTATTTAGGTCTCTGAGAACCAGCAACAGTGCACTTGGAAGGCAAGCACTGGGAACTTTAATTTAGCAATAGTTTATGGAAGACAAAGCAGAGAACAGACCAGAGATATGTGTTTACAGTACTCTCTGTTACCTTGGGGATGTGCACCTTGTATTCTGCACTTCACGGTACTTCCTGTGGGTGGGGGACTTCATGTCCAAGAGTGGGTGTAACCCAGAGAGAACAGGCAGGTGGGTAAATGTGAAAAAGAGAGGGGAGTGTCATGGTCTCAGATGCATCACACCAAACTAACCCACAGTGGCCTATTCTGTGGAGATAAGAGAAAGAGGTACTTGTGTTTGCTAATGTGCAAAAGGTTAGTGTTGGTGGGAGATTTGGGAGCACTCCCATGCCATGGCTTGAACTGGCCGGATGTAAACTTACACATATGTACCTTCTCCTTTTGCTTTTAATCTGCAAAGCATTCCTGGAAATTCTGTGGCCATGTTTGCATTCATTAAATCTTAATCTTTTTCTTTATCAGCGTCTTCATCCTTACCAGACAGTTCTTCTCTGATCAAATCCTCCGAATGCATCTTCATTCCGACAGCCTTTCAACCTTTACACCCTACACCAGAAAGACATAAAAAGGCGTGGATGTTTTCAGAAGAGGAGCAGTAGTTCCAGGCACAGCACAGGGAGAAGTAACCATGAAGTTAGAAACGTCAGCACAAGAACAACAGTTGTGGTAGTAAGGACTGCTAGATGAACCACAGAGAACAGAAGAAAGGCTGTATGTAAGAAGGGGGCAAATATTCTCCAAGGCTTGCAGAGGATATGGATCCAAACTGGTGCCAGAGGGAGAAGCAAGGAAAATGAGGTAGAAAGGTAGAAGACTGAGCATGATAAAAGGGGTGAGGTTAACCATTAAAGGGAGACAGGGAAGGAGGATGGTTGTGTCAGGTATTAAAATGACCAGCAGATGGTGAAGTGTCAAATAGCTGCCACCAGTACGTGTCAGGTCCTGACAACAACTGAAATTCAAGACCAAATTGACAGAGAGGAAACTCTTGCAAATTCCCTTGGTTGTGACCAGGCAGTAATAGGTGGGATAGATTTGTGTGTATATTTATAGGCTCATATCTCTGTGCATGGGATGGCTTTAGGGTGTAGTTCTGTTTCTGTAACTAAATGCATTTCATACCCTTCAAAATACACTCCACAGCAGGCAAACACTACACTATTGTCCCTCCTGACACAGAAAGCCGGTGCTACCATGTGTGCTCCTTCCTTCTCCAGATCATCCTCAAAGGAGATGACCAGCCATCGGAGGACTGCACAAAAGCACCACCTCTCTGTCTGGCAGTAACTAAAAGGAAACACCAAAGCTTCCCACCTCCTAAGTGCAGGCAACACCTAACAGGAGTCTCTGACTGAATTAGTTTTCCATAAACCTGCCATGCTGCTAGCAATGTAAATGAGATCTTTTGAATCCCCTCTCCACCGTGGCACCTATGCTGATGGCTCTTCCTTCCTGCCCTTCTCAGCAGAGGAAAGTGGAGAGTAAAAAACCTTAGTGAACAGTCATTTTCCTAACAACTAATCTTTATAATGCAGAGTTTACAAGAGGATTGGACAAATCACTGTCTTCATAGTTTAATGCTGAGCTCCTCTGGGCATTGACTATCCTTTTCATTCTTTAGTTGTCTAGTACTGGCATAGTGCTTCTACTTCAGGAGCAGCATTCCCAGAAGCTACATTATCACAGGAAAAGAATAATCTTGCCAGCTTTTGTTCTACACATTAAATAATGACCCTTTGAATGAGTCATTTAACCTGCAAAAATTTAAAAAATATTTTCCTTTAGTAATTTTGTAAGAATTATATTTCCTTATAGGAAGGTCATTCTTTGAAGGAAGAAGGCCCACCCAGAATAAGAGAAGTGTGGAATTATTAATATCTGCATTGGAATGTTTGTGAGTAGGTGAACTAGGTAAGTGCTCTCCACTTCCTCCTGCGGAGTTTCTATTCAGCAGGAGGGACTCAGTACACCCAGATGTTTTGTTGGACATATCTAAACATAAATCAGAGTGAGAGCACTCGAACAGGTAAATAGGAGTAAATAGGACTTCTGGAAATGAAAACAAAACTAGCATCCTACTGAGCTCCCAGTGAGCTCCAAATCCTGTTCCCATTCTTTGTACAACCCTTCAGGTAAGTCTAAATATGAAATACATCATGAAGCATCTCTGCAACTCTTACTTATTCAGGAAGATTTAAGCTGCTGGAAGTCCAGATCACATACAAAGTGACACTTTGTCACTTCTATGTGGAGTAGGTGATATTTCACATAATGTACTTTTCTGTAAAGATGTGGCATCATTACAAAAGAAACATGGAAACAGTTCTCGTTGCCTTTGCCACAAGGAGAAAAATCATGCATCAAAGCAGTGGTGATATAACAGGTTAATTCCATAAATGCCTATGTAAGCCTGCATTTCAGTTTCTGCTCATGCTGCCTTACAATAGCCAGTACATAAGTTTAGAATTTTACTTCAAGCTGAGAACTATTACAGGTCATAAGGCGAAATGCTTAGGCTAGGCACATCCTTATCTCCCCAATGGGACATGATAATAAAATCATTTGCAAGGCATGTTTAGGGTGGACCTAATTTGTACTAGTGACAAGGGACCAAACAGAAGACAGAAACGTACATGTTCTTTAGCAGACTGCAACTTAAAAAAAGCCACACACTTTAATTTGGTGTCAGCTGAACAAGTAGAGAAGAAAGCAGAGAGACACCTATGCTACATTCCTACCTATTCCCACATTCCTTCCAAAGGGGAAGTCTATAGTAGCAGGGGCTCCCAAGTTTGTGGCTTGACCAGTGAACTATCACAACTCCCAACACTTGTACAGGGAAATTTTAGCTGCCATGGCAACCATTTTTTCCTGGTTGACTGCACTGGGTAACTATTTGATTAAACCCTTTTATATTTATGCCTTTAATCTAATAGGTTTCTTTAGTGAAACAGTTAATTTAAAGGTTTTGCTACCTAATCATGCAGCAACAAGCACAGTTCAGCTCTTGCTTGGATGAGTGGTGGCATGATTAAATGATAATAAATGACAGAAGATAGAGAGTGAAAGCAGTAAGGGAAGTGGAAAAATGATGCTCTTTTGGTGGTTAGATGCATGGATGAACCTATGTGAATGATACTTTTTTAGTTTTTATTTGGTGGCAATTTCACAGAAAAGGTTAATTTCAGGTTGAAGAAAGCTTTTTATTCAGCCTGTGAATCTGAGCACTTTACATTTTTGATCTTAAAAGAAATTCCAGACTGAACAAGTAATTTCAAATAGAATTATTAAAACATTTTATTTAACATAAAAAAATATTTTTTTCGCTTTTGCAATCTCAATTTGGATTTTTATCGACACAGTTCCATAAATTCATAACAAATTGTCTTGCCAGAATTACTTGTCTTCCATAAAAGACCACTGAACATTTTGCAACATATTTCAAGAAAACTATGATCCCAGGAACGTTCAGAAAATAATTTATTTTCATTATTATTATATTTTATTTTTCTCTTTGGCGTATCTTGATTCCTGCATATCCCCTTCCCTGTGTTTCCTTTCATACTGACTCAACAATACAGATAATCCTCCTCTCTCTATCCCTTCTAAAAAGTTAAGTTAAAAATTTGTTAGACCCCAAACTTTTAATTTAGATTTTATTAAGCCTGAAGCTATCTCTTGCTGTATTTCATTTCTCTGGGCCCACATTTAAATTTATCTGTATTTGGCTTTGTATCAACATCCCCTTTCCGTGACTAGCAGGCATCATTTCTTGGCTCCTCTAGGGCTACAGGTTCATGTTTTGTTTCTAAACTAACTCCAAACTAGCATTTCTGAATCTTGTGGTACATGTGGCATGTGGGGTTTTCCTGAATTAAAATTGGGTGGCACATGGCAGATATCCATGGCTTCCCCTGCTGGTTCTATAACTCAGCAGTTATGCCTCTCAGCTCCAGGGCCCACTAGCTTTTGCCCGGCTTATGCCTCTTCTCACATGAAACCTTCTGAGAATTGCTGCCCTAAGCAGGCTTTTCAAACCAAGGATGTTATATTTATTATTGGATTTAGGCAGTATCTGTTTTAAAGATTTCTGCTCATCCTATAAAAGGGCATTTTTGTCTTCTAGAATCAGTGCATTTATAGGCTGAGGATGCAAATAACTCAAGACTTAACTGAAGCAACATATAATGTAATTCAACCATCCTGATTTCATTTGTTTCTTATTTGTTGCTGGGGTATAAAACTTTGGTATTTTACAAAGAGTACTCAGAATAGAATTTTTCTAATGAATGTGGTAGTGACAAAATTTTTTTCATAGTTTTTAATATTTGCTTTTTAACTCTACACTCTCAATCTTCCTATTTTTCTTTCCCTTAAGGGTTTCTCTTTTTAAAACTTGGCACAATATTGGGGTTCTTCCTTTCTTCTGTCTCTTTGAAAGTCCAGGGTCTGCTTTATTCATGTTCTTTCACATAAAAAGCATTATCAATAACATCTGCACAGGCACTGAAATAATTAACCTTTTCATTTTTATTATAAGCAGATTTTTATTATTAGCAGATTTTTATTATTACATTTCTACAGTAATCAGAGGATGCAGTGGAGATCAAAAGCATGCACTTCATTTACTCTTACACAGACACAGATGCAGCCACTTCCCTGAACAGTTACACACAACTGCCTCCTTCCAGTTTCTCCTCTCCTGCTCAGAAACAGATATGACGTGAAATATCACAGCAGACAAATAAAAATAAAAAAATAAAATCTTAAATATTTAAATGCGAGTGGTTTTGCGTTTAGTTGTTTGTGGGGTTTTTTAATTACAAAAAAATAAGATGCCACTTATCCCTGCTATGCACATTAAATGCACACTTCTTGCTCAACTGCTTTAACCATAGTATGAAAGATGAGCAGTGCCAATAGCACCTTCAACAACCATTTTTAAAAAGGAAGAGCTACTCAATTAGGCAGTTTTCCCTAACAGAATACTGTGTATGCTGCAAAGCTATTGCAGTGACAGAGCCCAGAGGTGTAGCATCCTACTTGTACCACGCTCCCCACCGCTCCCACACAGTGCCTGTACCGCACGCTCCATGTATGTGCACCGGCTGACCATGTTACACAACCACCTTGTGCCTTTATCCATCAAGGTCTAATAGGAAAACAGGAGGTAAAAATCAAGCACCAGTCCTCCAGGCTAACAGCTTTCCTTATCCCCTGAAGGATTTCCTGAGGTATACCTGGCAGCCCTGCCAGAGTCACTGTCCTGAACCCATTCCTATAAGCCCAGCCTGCCCAAATGCTGGTGTGGGGCAGGACATTTCTGCCTCCCCACCCTATCCTACAGTGAGCCGTGTGCTTCCCTCCATCCCTGGCTTTTGGCAGGAAGCCTGTATGCCTCTTTTTGGGTGCGCCAAACTCAGAAGAGCTCAGACTACTGGCTGGCAGAGGGCACATCCTTTTGGGGGACATAGGCAAAGCCAGGAAAATGGAGTACTTTGGACAGTAAGGCCTATCTACAACAGCATGTGATTGCAACTCAACAGAAGCCTGTTACCGTTGCTCATAGAACATTTTCATTCTCCTCATAAAGTTCATGGGCAAATGTAGACCTTTCTACCCTGTACCCAGAGAAAGGCAACCTTATGCTCCCTGTGGGTCTCTCAAGACATAGTAACATGGGGACTGTCACCCTCAGATCATTTTAGAAAACTCAGAAATTTGGCGTTGGATAGTGGAACTTGACTGCCAGGGGTCTGAAAGACTCCACAATATCAGATGAAACTTTCCTGGCTATACCTTTCACAGTAGGCTCCTAAATTAAATGGACTTTTAGCCTATAGCTTTTACCTCCAGCCATCTCAGCCAAGGCAACTCAGCCAGCTAATATAGTTAGAACAACACACAACTATCTTAACAAGAAAGCCCCAAGGATAAACCAAGATATGTAAGCTCCCTGCATGCCTCAAGGCCTGTTCTTGGTTTTCACCCTCATTGCAGAAGGAGCTCACAGTTTGTCATAGGCACAGCCCCCTGCCAAAACCAGGCTTTGGTATTCTTCTAGGACAAACCCAGGAAGATTTCTTTTCTCAGACACGGAAGAGCAAAGTTAGTTTTCTGTCAGGGATGGTGCCTTTCCACATTGCCAGCTCTGGCAGCCTGCATGCCTCTTTAAGAGTCCTGGGAAGTATTTTTCCTTCCCCCATAGCAAGCAGGCTAGACTGCTGGGACCATCTCTACAGAAGAGTCCAGGACATCCAGCCAACACCAAAAGCCTTTTTTGCTAATACTGTTTTGCTGGGTATGCCTTTAACAGATTAACACCTCGCTGTACTTGTAGATTAAGCAGTGCTGAGGACATGATTTTAGGCCGTCCAGGTGACAGAGTACGCTGAATGGTGTTTCCTTCTTGAGTGTCCAGTATAGTCAGAAACTAGGTATGAATAAGACAGCTACTGAGTGGGTCATCTTGTGCCATCTCATCTCTCTTAAGTGTTACTGCTGCAGTTTCTGAAGAAACTGAGGGCAGAGCCATGCTTTGAGGACTCTGAGATGAAGGGTGGTTAGAGGTGGATGGGAGGAGACAGCAAAGACCACGAAGGATGGGGAACATTTGACTTTTCTCTTTCATATGTTTCTGTGTATCCACTTTGGACAGTTCTGGTGCCTACCGTGGTTCCTACACCAAGCCACTTGCTACTATCTGATGAAATAAGTGAAGAGGTACCATGTCCAGGCAAATACAAGACCCAAGAATGTGATGTAGTTGTTGCATTAAAAGTCCCATCAGCATAATGGCAGTGGCTACCACACACCAACTAGCTGGTGAGAGCATTAGGACATCACTTAGCTCTGCTTTATGAACCAGATAATTTTGTTTTCTGTTTTATCTGCTGTTGCTTGTGACATTAATATGTTCATAATAAGCTTAACTCTTCCTGTTGCATTTGGTTGTACAGGACCTTGACCTTGAATGCCTTCCCAGGAGTGCTGTCATATAGGACATCGGCCTTTGGATTTGAGACTGGCAGGGGCATGTAGTTGCCTGGGCCCTCCATTAGTTTAAATGATGTAATGTTAAATATCTGCATGACTAAGTTACTTAAATTCGTGGGCTTTGCAAATGTGAGCAATGATGATCAATGACACTTGCACATTAAGGCAATCCACTTGACATCACTGCAAAACAATTGCAAGAAAAAAATCAGTTTGTTCTTGCAATATTAGGATCTTAGTACATAACCTAGTGAGTGACTACAGGACACTTTGTGAGACATAATAAACTTCTTAAATGCTATTATGTTATCCTCCACAGGCCCAATCTGTGGCACATTTGTAGCATGCCTGAATTGAATCCTCCATTAGAGATTTTTCAACAAAATCATTGCAATGGAGTTTTAAAGAAGAACTGAGCTTTTAAAAGGCTTTTTGTTTGCATTTTAAATACAGACTAACACTACTGCCTTGCAATTTAAAGCACTCCATCTATTTAAAACTGTATGGAAAACATAAGATAGAGATTTTGAAGTAGATACCATCTATATGAACACCAAGCCTGAGTTTCCAAATACAGATCAGGTCAAACATCTTAGCAAATCTGTTGGCTTTGCTCCATCTGAACCCTGAGGTAGTCAAAAGATTTACGACTGTCTCCTGAGGAAGGTAAAAGCTCTGCTCCTATTCACACTGTTCAAGAAACAGGGGAACTGGTAGACCTGCTGTTCCTTTTCTCCAGCAGAGAATGGGACTTCTGTTACTTTGAAACATTTGGAAATTAGATTAAAAGATTTTGCAGATGATCCAGTCATTAGAGATGCAGGAATTTTTAATTTGTGAGACTGGCCTAGTGACAATGACTCCCTCGAGGTCCTGCTAGAAAGAAGCAGTTCCAGAAGCATCATCACACTGCAGTCACCTTTTGGAAACTGAAGGATACAAAAGCACTGAAGCATTGCTGTGGGAGAAAGAGCCCAAATCTGCATCCACAAAGCGAACCCTGTACAGATTGCTTCTGCACTGTATGGCAAAAGGCATTGATTTCCTCACTCATATGAAAATTATAAAGATGCTGTGTTGTTTTTTGCTTTAATATCACTCTGAAGACTCTCAAAAAGTTTTGCGCGCTGCAGAAGGACTTTGTGTCCCCCTAAGTGCTGGTATCCATTATGAGGGGTGAACAAGCCAGATGCAAGCTTTTCTGCTTTACTGATTTTGAGCGATAAAGATAACACAAGCTTAGACTCTCTGTATCAGCCTGTGTTTAGATGGCTTCTCACACCAAAATTGTTTCAGCCTTTTATCCTATTTCACTGGATATAACAAGAACTGAAAGTTGAGATGATGTCAGGTGTCTCCCTGTCTGACTACATCACTTACTTGTTAGACCCCAAAGTCAGGTCTAATGTCTTTTCTGAAATCATGAATCTTGTATTGGCAGCTGTGTGTCTGCCAAGGACAGAGGCTGAAGAGTGTCTCCAGCACACTTGCTCCCTAATTCACTTGTCATGAAGTCTGCAGGATTTACCTAAGAGCTGGAGGCTTGGATTTATACAATTTGAGGAACGGGATGTCATTCCAGTCACATCTTTGCTGACTGCTTTAATTAATGTATTATTCTGCAGAACTGACTGTTGCTTTTTTTCATTTATTCCTCTTCCCCATCTTAGCTAAGGAAGCCATGAGCCAGTCACCTGTATCCCAAAGTATAAGAGATGTACTAAGCACAGAACCAATCCAGGCCTCACTGGGACACATTGTGTAGCCCTTAATAGGATACTTAAGTCCAGAAGACAAACACCATTTTAGAGCACCCTTTCGTGCTCTCTGTCAATTCTCACATATGTTTGAACTCTACAGCCTGCTGGTGCTACAAATTGCATTAACAGTACTTACCTTTCCTCAGTCAATGCATAACAAATAACTGCATGGGCACTCCTGACTGGGTATTGATTAGCATACAACCCACATCCCTTATTGGACCCAACCTTTCATTATGGGTTCATACCAGCATCACATTTCCATACAGTTGATCCAACTTTCCTTTCTTTGCCCTCAGATACTTTGTACATCTCAAGACCTCTTGTCATTTACTTTGAAGTTCTCTGTGAGATTTGAGTCAGTTTGATTTTTGGCATTCCTAATGTTACCCCACTGCATTCTGTACTACAGAGAAGTAGTTTACCAGGCTAAAATAGTCTCTGGTACTCACTTTTTTTCTATTTGTCCAGTCGGTTTCAGCTGCTTTTTTGTATAGCTGCGGGTTACAGACTTCTACATTCAAGTCCCTAAACTTCATGCAGCTGATTTCAGCGATAAGTCCTATGAAATCATCACCACTTCTGCTTTCAAAATCAGAGCGCTTAGTTGCAAAACTACCTTAATTTTCCCCTTTATCTTAAATTGAATCATCTTGTGACCACTTAATTAAGTTTTATCCCAGAATCAGATCTTTTATAAAGCACACATTTCAAAATCAAGTTTAAAATTACATCAGTTCCTGATGTTTAAATTACTATTTGAAGAAGAACTTGTAATCTCTGACAGTCAGAAGTAATATGCTCTACAGCTACTAAGGAAACAGCAAATGCACATTTTCAATATACATCTAGAACGTTTGTGGGCACAAGGAGGAGTAAAGCAGCTCAGGTAGCTAACATTTTTAGATTACATCCATCTATGTCTGCCAAGATTTTACATTACAGAATGAACACTTAATAAAGGTCTTGTCAAGAAACAGGGAAAGCTGACACAAAAACAGACACAGGGAGCAAAACAGGCTAATCAAGAACAGAGAGAAACCACAAAGGAATTTGTTGACAAACCATCATATTCTTTTTGGATTCCCAAAAGTTACATTCCATCACAGTCATTCCAAATTATCAGAGCTATTTACTTTTTAGATACAATTTCTAAGATTTGTGTTCCTCTGCAAAATTGAGTTAGGTGGTCTTTGCCAGCATTACCCAGGAAAGTAATCTTTTAAGGCACTTTGACCTACATGGTTTCTTACTTAGACACATTTTCATTCCTTATTTTTTGCAAAATTATCACATTAGTGATGTGCATATTGTATTAGAAATATGGACTGCCTTCATATTTTCTTTTTCTAGAGCAGTATATATCCTCTCAAATGAGTATTTCTGTGTAATTGTTTGTATGTGTAGTCACATCCTTATCTTAGCTTTATCAGAGGAAAGTACTCCGACAAATTCCATGCTTTCATTTCAAGAAGGTAAGAGGTGCATTTTGTAAGCACAGCTTTCAAAACATTACCTGTCTACCTATGTTCAAGAATCAGTGTTAGTATTCAACCACCTGAAGTGGGTAGAAAATATGAAAGGAAAATAAACCAGGTGAGTAACTTCAGCTTTGTGGAAGGTGTTAACACCAAGGGCAGTTACACTGACATCCGTGCAGCTACAGCCGAATAAGGCTGTTCTCTTGTAGCTGAAATGTGGGTGGAGATCTATGAAGTACGTGTGTCACGCAGCTTAATGCAGCTGAGTGTGTTGGGTAGACAAAGAATTTTACACTTTAAAATGTGCTTTGTTTTTCTTCTCTAAATGAGATGTTTTAAGTTTCCAGAGCCGAGGAAGTGGCAATTTGGTAGTTATTCTTTCGTGATTGCCCTTCTCAGCAAACACACAACTCCTGCTTCCATCAAATCCCAAATAGACCAGTGATTTAAGAAGATTATAAATCATGAACCAGGAGTCAGGCAATGGTATGTACCTGCCAAGAAATGCATTTTCTTGTAATAATTAGCATGATGAATTGTATTTCATTGGAACAGTAATGAATACCATGATAGAGTGGTAAATCAAACGGTATTTTTTTGCAAAGAGCATGTTTTTCACCACTACTGAAGTGTACATGCCATTGAGAGGAAACAAGAGACTGCACTAACATCTGATTACAGCTGTCTAAACCAAAGTCCTCTGCTTTCTGAGGCCACTACAAATCTGTTGACAGGCATAGGGAGAAACACTGAAACGTTTGGAATACATGTGTAGAGGCTTTGACATGGCATTGCTTACAGAGCTGTAAAATACCTGATGCCGAAGTGGGTTTCACTTAGTCTCTTTCAAGTCTCTGAGAACCATTTGCTTTTTGGAATTTGGCCAGTTCCAAAAAGAATATGATAGGTAACGAGTCTGGCAATGCCAAGTAGATACAGAACTTGCAGAAAGATTGTAGTATTTTTTGTTCTACGTTCACTAAAGTCATGTGAATAGTCTTATTTTGCCTTACATCTGCACAGTCTCTCTTGGACACTCTTTTGAAGTACTCCCTTAAAAAATAAAAAGCTTCCAGATTGAACATCTCTTGGCTGTGAGTAAAAACCTCAACATTAAAGAAACACAAAAAAAGACAATATTTGCATGCAAGAGGAAAGATGCAAGAGGAAAGATGACCGAGATGAGGTGATGTTGAATCAGACCTTATGAGTGTTTTCAAAGCTCTTCCCCATTATTCTGCTCCATCAGACTCGAAACTGTAGCACCAATCAACCTAGGGTGAAGATCAAGGTTTGGTTTAGGATGCCCAGGAATAATAAATACAGGCAATAGGCTTTTTTAGAACATTACAGAGAAGTTGTTTTTCCCGCTATGTGTTAAGCATGAGCTTCAGCCCTTGACATCATCCCCTTGAGCATACCAATACATATCCATATTCAGGAATGGATCAACACTAGCCAGTGACTGTGACTGATTGCAGAGCGCTCCTTTACACTATCCTCATTTCCTCCCCTCCCTTTATTTTCCTTCCTTTCTCCACTCTGTTTCTTGCCCTGCCATCAGCTTGTGTTTCACAGGGAGAAGGTGGGGAGAGGAAGAGGAAAAGGCGAATGCCTTCAGCCCAGGACCAAGGACCAGGATGGGAGAAGGCACAGCTTTTCTCACTTGCACTCTGCTCCTGAAACCCCTGAGAAGCCAGCTTCACCTGGGAGTACAAAGCGTGCATTCCTGTGAAAGCTCAGCCTCTGAACAGCATAACAGTTCTCAGTTATCTCAGCAAAAAACTCCTAGTGATATTGTTTCCCATTCCTTTCCTTCCCAAGCCAAATGAAATAATAACAATAAACCACAAACATTAGCACAATGTATAATCACATATAAATACTGTCATCCTGCTAGTGAAATTCATTTAGCCTCCTAGCCTTCAGACCCCACACTGCTGTAAGAAATGGCAAAGTTTTCCTCAGACATCACCACTTCTGTCATGAAATTGCAGGAGTAATTGCATTGATTCTTGTCCTGAAGTATTCTGGAGCTTGGCTTTTCAGTCTGAGAACATCCCAGGCAAATATGTAAACATTGCTGGGACATGATCAAGTATAGATACAGAGGCATGAAAAACACTGTTTACAAGAAAACACTTATCTTGCTCTTGATGTTGAATTAGATAGTACCACAAGATTGAAGTAGGTCAGTCACATATTTCCCATTATAAACTGTAACACCATGACAGTGGTTTGCTTTTCAAACACCATGCAACACATTTGGCTACTTACATGGAATTAAGCAGGGCACAGAATGGGAAAGGATGGTCAATAAATCTAAAAAAGGTATCTCTGACATGATTTCAGGGTTTAAAATCTTTAGGAGGGATATATTTAAACATTGAAAGGTCACTGA
Organism: Psittacus erithacus; assembly: GCA_009867235.2. Taxonomy (NCBI): domain Eukaryota; kingdom Metazoa; phylum Chordata; class Aves; order Psittaciformes; family Psittacidae; genus Psittacus; species Psittacus erithacus. Next base: position 98,466 of record WYDI02018010.1, on the reverse strand, counting down.
ATTACTTGGTTTCTAGCTGTACTGGTTTCAGTCTGCCAAAACAGCTGTTCGTGTGCAAGAGCTATTTGGCTAAGATGACCTTGTTTCTTAATTTCCAACGTCTATTACTGTTATCGAGACTTCTTCTGTATTTTACAATTTCTGTTGCTATCTTTCATTTAGGACAATAAATGAACAAACCTTTCTTTGACATAGGTGGCATTATATTCTTTCAACAGAATAATTTGTAAATAAGCACATGGAGATGAAAAATAATATGTTTAGAATGTGCTCAGGAGTCACAACTGAATGTGAGTTTCCAGTGCAGTATTGTGGAAAATAAAGTTAATTAGTTTATTTTGGCTAAAAAATAGTTGGCACTGGAACAGGCAATACCAGACTATAACTTTCCGTTCTGGTGCCCGTAATTTGACAAGTATGATGAAAATTTGGAAAAGATGCAGCAAAAAGCTCCAGAAACTATCTGGAATTTTGAGAAAATAATTCAGGAGACTAAAAGAGCTTAATGTGTTTAGTTTATGAAAACCTAATTGAAGGTCAATTATAGCATGACTCCAGTATAACATTATTTCATAGAACACTCCAGGTCAGAAGGGACCTGAGATCATCTTGTCCAATCTGGTTCATTTCCACAGCAGCCAATATTAAAAGGCTGTTTAATAAAGCAAAAGAAGAGACACGGGATGATGAAGATGCATTTAAGATATTGAAAAAACTGCCGTTAGAGCAAACTGCTCAGTAACATGTTCCTGTCCACGTCTTCATCCATTCAGTCAGAAACTAATGCCTTCTCCAAAGGCAGACTTTAGTGAGACTAACCTCAGCAAAATTGTTGAAATCTAATCCACATTGTGACATGCAGAAACATTAAGAGACTTTAAAGGTTCTTTCTTGCAACATCAAGTGCCAGTAATCCATATAAGAGACAGCTACTGAGTGATGAGCAAGATGCAGCATTGCAATTCCCCTCCTTTTGAGTGCTTGGCCTTCTGTGACAGAGAGCTGAGAAAGGCTCACTCAGATCCCACTGAGCAGCTTCCTAGCTACTCTCAATGCTGGCTTTTACAAGACAGGTGAAGCTGAGCTCAGCCCATGGAGGGCTGTGATCATGCATTACTAGGTTCTGACAATTTTGGAAGGCATGAATGTGGTTAGCAGTTCTCAGGTGTGCTGAGTCGCATCACACACTCTGTGAGGGTGGGTATGCTTTTAATTACCAGCAAGGCTTGATTTAAGAAAAGGGCTGTAGCTGCTGGGCTTAAGTCCAGTTGGGTGGTAAGCTAGGAACAAATTAGAAATCAAAAAGCTGTTCCACACCTTCAGCTGCTCAGATGTGCTCCATTTGGAGGCATGAGACAGGCCTATGTAATCACCTCACTGTTCCTACAAGCTCGATGGCATTGGCTCAGTGGGCTGAGACATTCTGAAATGCTGTCAGAACCATATGGCTTTCTTCAGGTTTACAAACTTGGGTTTTGGGCAGTGTCATCTGCTCTCAATCATTGCTCTGTCTAATGCATTGCTGCCTGAAAACTTGCTGCCTGAAGAGATGGAGGATATCTTGAATGTTGCAATAAGCTTCCCTCTGAAGGGAAGACTGGAGACCAGCCAGACCTGAAAGCTAATCTGTATGCGTGGCATGAAAAACTAGGTTTGGGCTCCCTGGCAGGGTAAGCAGTATCCCTAAGATTCAAGAAGGAAAAGTCAAATATATAACTCCAAGAGTCCTTTCCTGCTCTGAAGGTAATGATCTGAGGCAAATACAGCTGGAGCAAGAATGGAGCTCTTTGGACTGCTCCAAAAAGCAATTAAAAGGATTTGCAAGAACACATCCAAATCCTGGTATTAGACCTTGGTTACAATAATGAAAAGGTGTGTCTGACATGTCATAGATTTGGGACGTCAGTGGTGACAAGCAAATGCATCAATGGCCTTATTGAAGATGATTTCTCAGTGACATAAAAGTTCTAAACTCTACCAAATTCTGTTTTCAGGATTATATGGGCAGGTCACAGGAATTGATGCCTGGATGTGCAGGCATAGTTCTGTGTTTTGTGAAGTGGAGAAGGTGGTATTAAGGGCTTACGTGAGCAGGAGAGGTTGTCATTGCTATCAGGAACTTGCAATCGTGTTCAATAACTCAGATATTTAAGACAAAAGAAGTACATATGTGTGCTTATGAGCAGATACATTTCTACTGCCTTTAGCGAAAGAAAGATTAGCAGCATAGCAAATTAGAGCTGCACACTGGCAGATGTCCAGCAACTCAGAGGTGGGGTTGCTTCCCTACCACATCAAAATGGGAAGTGGGCTGGGTGGAGGCACCCTCTTGAAGGAGGTGGTGAGTTGAACTGGTACATGAAGGCAGCAACACATTTTTCCCTTCTTGCTTAAATCCCATGTGAAGTGATAGCACCCTAGAGGGCTGGTACCATGGCAGGCTAGAAGAAGCAAAGAGATGTGTTTGCCACACTACTTATGAGATAGGTTAAAGATATGTAGAGAGAATTTTGCAATATGATTATGTGTTGCAATGTTGAAGATCTGTATTATCAGGTGGAATATCGTGAAGGAACAAAGCCCTTTTCTGATCTGCAAACCACACTGTAGCTCATTTTCATTATTAATTTTCATAACATTGTTACTGTATGTCAAAATATTTTATGCAACTTTGATTACTTTGGTATAGTTTGACCTTATCTTCAAAATAGACAGTGTTATTTCAGGTATATTCTTCATGTTAAGCTTTTTTCTCTCTGTGTTCCTACTCAATAACACAGCACAGTACTCAGAAAGGGTAACTTGCATGTACTTTAAAACACACTTATTCAGAGCTACTAACACAATCAGACAATGATAGACATATAATCAGATAATGACAGACACTAATCAGACATAGGCAGGATTTCTGATTCCTCAGTTCTACCATGGTTTCTGCCATTAATGCCCAGACACTTGGGTTACAGCTTCTCATCCCACCCCCCATCCAGGAGCTGGACCTGGTCTGATGGGTCCCAGGCTTGGTCAAGAGTCCTCATGGAGCTATTTCCATGGTCCATGCAGCTTCCTGGCTCGGGTGGAGTGGGTCTGGGCAGATGTCTCTGGAGAGTCACTGTAGGGCCCAGGGCAGGTCAGGCAATCCCTGAAGAGCTTGGGAGCATGGGGAGAGTTGGGGTTGCCCCCGAGGGGCTTCAGCAGTGGGTGGAGGGCTTCAGGTGCCACTGTACCAGAGGCCAAGCCAGGGGTCACAGAGGGCTCGGGGAGGCAGAGGGGGCTCCCCTTAGTGGAGGCAGGACCTGCCCCACCGCCTCAGGCAGGGATCAGGGCAGGCAGGGGAGCAGCAGTCCATAGTGACAGTGATCAGGGTCAGACACAGCCCAGTGATAGCCAGGAAGGCCCCTGGCAATGAGGCAGGTCCAAGGTCAAGCTGGGAAGTCAATTTGTCAGGTCAGGGACAGGGGCCAGCCACACGATCAGCAGCCCATGGCTTCCAGCAAGGGCAAAGCTCTGGAGCCTCAGCTTAAAAGCAGATCCCACAGGGCAGAAGAAGACACTTGCCATGGTTTCCCTGCAGCACCGTGAGGGGAGGCTGTGAGCCTCCCCACATCTCCAGCATGAAGGGGCTGCCCTCAGCTGCATTGTTTGTAAGCTGACCTCAAGCCCTGGCAGCCAAGCCTCCAGGAGAGGAGAATGCACTCACAGCCCTTATGTGGCTTTTCTCGAGGCTGAGTTCACTTGGATGCCAGACTCATGTTTTTTTCATCATTGTGATGTTTTTCTTCAGTGTTTATGTGTGTCAGTAGAACTTACATCACAATATTTCTGTTATTACCCTCTTTCCCTGTTTCCCAGCTTCCTTCTTGCTTCATCTGTGTTGCAAATCATTTCCCTTTGTATCTGCGGTTTTTCAAACATTGAACTGTCCTGTCCACAGCCCCCTGGTGCTTGCTCATGTCTACTACTACCACTTCCAGTAATGCTATCGGTTTCCTGTAGCACAGGCTAGTTCCAATAGTAGCTGGGTTTGGATAGCTCACTCTATAAAAACACATCTTCATTGAGCCCATCACTTCATCAATGTCTGTTCAGAAGTTCACAGCAAAGTGCAATGACCTTGAATTTCACCATGGCTTTCAACACTGATCAGACCTATGACTTGTCCTACCATTTAAACCTCACTGCAATTTAGTGTTTTGCATTTTATAGTTCTATGAAGATGAAACCATTTTGACTTTCTGCCACTTATTGCCAGTCTAGGCAGAGTGTGCCAACAATAACTATAAACTTAATGACAGCAGATGTCTTTAATCAAAATATGTTTGCTAGTGTCCAGTGTCAACAGCATAAACTAAGTTGTATAATGCTAGACCATCCAAAAACAAAATTTTAAAATCCATCTTTTTTTCACATGATGAAAAAAGCAAGGTTAATCCTGTGTATTTTTATTCTCCCACCACTGATTCGAACCAGTTGTCCAAAATCCCCCCCATTCTTATGTAAATATTCAAAAGTACTCCTGAAAATAATGTGTACAAGTAAGTAGTTTTTCCGTTAAACAACTGACATAAAATGCTTAAAAATGTAACAAAGCAGAGCTTGTATCTATATAGATATTAAATACATTCATATATGAATATAGATATTCATGTATATTCTTAAAAACACACATACCTAGCTTGTATAAAGTTAGTGTAAATCCAGAACTGGGTTACCTTCTGTATCCATAAACTCACAAAGCAATCTTTCTAGTGATGACTACATGAAGTTTCTCTTTCTGTCCTACAGCAATATAACTGTACTATTAATAATAGAATTATACTTTAGTATGTAACACTACTCATATTATTATATTGTGACTGCATGCTGAATACAAATTTGGGATGAACATAAGACTCTGAGATTACCTTTCTGTGTATGTCAGCCAGCACTTCATGAGTAGCAAGGTGAGCAGCAAATATCTCAAACCACAACTACTTCATATCATCATAATCTGATATTGTCCTTTTGCTATAGCAAAATGTGCAATTATCTTTTTCCCTCAAGTTTTCCATTTCCAGGAATTTCATTGCTCCTTGAAATTCCTCTTTAGGAGGTGCCTTTTCAGCCTTTGTCAGTTTACCCAGGCAGTGAGTGCATGCATCCGGAAGAATCAGCAGGAATTGGCACTGAACTGGAATTCTACTTGCAACACCATTTCATACTTCGCTGCCAGTTCTCAGGAACCCTTTTTGTGTTTGTGTTATTGGCCCAGCCAGATTGCCATACAGCTTAGCCTTTGCCATGTCCTGAGTAGTGATGTCTCCAAGCTTTTTGATTTCTTCTCCACTTTGCACAATGCTTTTACTTCTTCAAGTTCTCCAGAAGTCCTGAATCACACCTTCAGTCTCTTTAACTTCTAGTTCTACAGCTTGTCCAACTTCTCCATGTTTGTTTAGGCCTCTCATAACTTCCTCCACAGTGCTGAGGATCAATTTGCATTGTCCACCCACTCTGCAAAGGGATATCTTTGGCACTGGTACTCATTTATCTGGGACATTTTCTCGCTGTTACCTTACGTTCCTCCTTTGCAGAGCTCTCCTGTTTCTAATGCAGATAACATCAGGATTGATAGTTCTTTTGGTTATTTTACCATAAATTTTTGCACAACTAACTCAGTTTAGCTAAGAGTCTATATCTTCATGAGAGAAACATATACTGTCAGCAGTCAGATCTGTATCAGCCAACATACCAGCCTTGGGAACTCCTCCAGCTAGTAGGTTACAACAATTAACATAGGCTGAAGTAGAAATCACAAACCAGAGGCCATGGCTCACCTATATAAACAATCTTGCCCTGCCACAAAGGTGTCACTGTGTTTAAGAACTGGCACTGGACTGATTTATAAGAGCATATCAGTAGGAATATGACATGTTGCAGACAGTGTTGAATTAAACACTGGAGTACATCACATAATTAGCTAGTGTATCTGTGGAGTTTTGGGAAAATGGTTTGACAAAGGCCTGTAGCATTTTTTCCCCTTTTCCAGCTCTGTGTTTAAACACTTCTTAAGCACCCAGCTGTTTTCCAACTTTTATCTGTTCAGTAACAGAGAAAAGAAGTTTTGGTGTAATGGAAAACGCCATTAACAGGTTAACTTTCAACTTTTCCTTGAACTTCTTAAATGACTGATTAACTTGCTTCCTGACAGTTTATAGAAGAAATGAGGGTTGTAAACAGGACTGCTTACTTCTTTCTTACCACTTAAGTATCTGTTTAATTTAGTTATCACTTACACACTAACTGCCTAGAAACAAGTGCTTGTAACCATGAATTTCCACAAAGTCATGCACTAGAGGCAAATCAGGGTAAAGGCCAAGAAACCACTAAGTCCTCCTTAAGCTGTAAAAGTGTGGACTACAGCTCAAATGGTGCCTACAGGAACTTTCCACTAAAGTAAGTGACTTTCAGTGTTCCAGGAGCATAACACTCATGAGTGAATGTGTACTGGATGGGACCTTTATATATGATCATCTAAGAATGAGAAGGGGAAATTACTTAGGAGTTTGTATTGCAGTTTATGTAAAACCAGAAATGTGAAACCCCTTCCTATCATGGTAGGTTTAAAAGAATGAGGTCTTAATGAGGAAGCATCACTGCCAGGTCACTAAGAAGCAAGCAGGTAACCCTCTCCTGCTGAGCCTGGGTAGCTCCCCACAGGCCATGTTGATGAGGCATGCTGCTATGCACAGCAGAAATCAGACCAGGGAGGGATGGGACAGTATTTGTATCCAGTCACCTTTGCTTTTCCAGCCCAAATGGGCCACAGTTTTTATCTGGATCAGTGAGAACACTCACAGAAAGTCCAGGGCAAGGCCTGAATTCAGCATTAAATGTAAAACATGTCTTTGAGCTTCTCTGAGCACCCAGCCGATACCACTGTCACTGGGATGGTTCAAAAAAATAAAGGTACCTAATGACATCTCAGGAAAAATTGCTACCTGTCTGTGTAATATTGTCCTCATCATTAAAACAACCTGCTATATTATAGTGTTGCTCTATAGCAAAGCAAGTTTCTGTGTGTCTCAAGCTGGCTGTGCTAATAAAAAGCTTTTCCACTTGCCCTTGACATGTGGGAAACGAGCCTACTAATTACTCTGAGAAGAAATTCCTACTTGTAGCGTCATTATCTGTTCTGTATAATCATACTTCTGGGGCCTATTTCTCAGCACTGAGGCAAAGGCTGGTTAAAGTGGAAGTACCAGGTGATGGTTCAACTGAACAGTCTCAGTAAAATTCTTGCTTTTCGTGTGGAATGTCAATGATATTTCAGCATCCTTGATCACCCCTACTTGAGGTCTGAAAAGTCTGCAGAAAAACTCTGATGCCAAAATTCAGTGTGGTATTTATCACAGCTGTAACACAGAGAAACAATACTAGAGGCGCCCAAAGAGAAAAAAAAATAGACTACTGCCATTGTCAAAAGTGATAGTGTATGCTCAATAGCCAGGTGATCTCATGTCACCAAACTGCATACAGCAACACAGAAGAGAAGAGATACATGCTTCCCTTTCAGAGAAGAGGACAAAAGGACCAGGGAATAAGGAGGGGCATGAATAAAGCTAGAAGCCAGTATCTTAAAAGAGTGAGGGCCACACATGTAGAATAGTAAAATCATAGAATGGCTTGGGTTGGAGAGGACCTTAAGATCATCAAGTTCCAATCCCCCTGCCATGGGCAGGAACACCTTCCAAGTTGCTCAAGCCCCATCCAACCTGGCCTTGAACACTGCCAGGAATGGGGCAGCCACAGCTTCTCTGAGACACCTGTGCCAGTGCCTCACCACCCTCACAGTAAACAGCTTCTTCCTTATAACCAACCCTGTTTAAGTTTGAAATCATTCCCCCTTGTCCCAGCACTACAGTCATAGAATCATAGAACAGTTAGGGTTGGAAAGGACCTTAAGATCATCTAGTTTCAGCCACCCTGCCATGGGCAGGGACACCTCACACTAAACCATGCCACCCAAAGCTCTGTCCAACCTGGCCTTGAACACCGCCAGG
>WYDI02018010.1:74678-90327 GCA_009867235.2 Psittacus erithacus | reverse complement strand
CTTCAGATACTGGAAGGCTGCTATGAGGTCTCCACGCAGCCTTCTCTTCTCCAGGCTGAACAGCCCCAACTTTCTTAACTTATCTTCATACGGGAGGTGTTGCAGCCCCCTTATCATCCTCATGGATTTCCTCCAACAGTTCCATGTCCTTATGTTGGGAATACCAGAACCATATGCAGTAAATGTCTACAAAACCATGTGTAGGTCCCACACCGCTAATGACAGTATATTCAGGAACTGGAAGTAGAACAGCAGTTTCAGTGTGGTGCTGCCAGTGCCTACTACTTTAAAGGTGACATTTTATTAAATCAGTTATATTCTTTGAGGATTTTTCATGGCATGATTGCAGGAGCTCAGCCAGTGGTGGGACAGATGTTTCTGCACCATGTTTATCATGCAGAGCAGACGTTCCATAAGAAGCAGTAAATTTTCTATACTGACCAGAGAATTCTCAGTGGGGGCTACAGGAGGTTCATTCTTTTGCCTACTACAGCTGCATCACTGCTCAGGGACCACTTGCTGTTCTGTTGTTGCTCTAGGTTTGCTACTCTGCGAATACATCCACAGACACTGCCCCCAAGATACTACTGTTTTAGAGCTGCTTGAATGTTGGCTGCTTGTGGCTGAAGTAATTTCACAGCCTTCTAAAAATATTCAAGTGTTGTGCGATCCTTCAAAAATGTTATGGTAATCTGTTAAATAGCGCTGTAGTTTGGACTCTGAACTTATTTTGCTAGACACAATGGTTGGAAGTTTCCAATTAACTAAAAATTAAGCATTAACTGGAATATCTTAATTGAAAAAATATGGAAACACTTGAATTAATTTCTACAATTAGAAATTAGTAAGTAAGTACTGGCAATTAGCTCCCTTAAAGTTGTACCTTGACTTTCTTTCTCAACATTTATAACACCTGAGGCCTTTCTTGAATCACTCAAGCATGACAATTTCTTTCAGGCACATTAACCTTCCATAGCAAGTGTTACTGAACTTCTTCAAGTGTAATTTGCTTATGTTATGCCTTTTTGCTTACTCACATGACTGAAGTACTTTTCTCTCCACACAGTGGCATTACTAAGTCCCTGGGTTACAGAGAAACATGCTAGGAATACAGATTATAGCTTTCATATTTTGTTTCTGTGGGCTAGGAGCTGCTATTGCTGCTACTGCATCGAATGAGTGGAAAGTCACTAGTCGAGCATCATCTGTTATCACTGCAACTTGGGTTTTCCAGGGTCTCTGGATGAACTGTGCTGGCAATGCACTGGGTGCTTTTCACTGCAGACCTCACCTTACTATCTTCAAAGTAGAAGGTAAGTAAGTGTAATTTAACTGTATCGTTTGGAAAGCTGTGTGTATTGCAAGATGTGAGCCTGAGGAGAAAAAGATTATTTTGGCTTGTGCAAGAGATTATGATTAAAGTGTTGTGATGAATAAAGGTGAAGGATATTGTAGGTAGAATACCAGATACAACTTCACAGGAATTATATGCATCCCAAGAAAGGCACTAAACTGTACTCTGTGGTTGGTAATATGTGATAAGTATACCAGACAAAGTTCCAGTAAATATATTATCAGTAACAAACTACTGTTAGCAGAGGACTAAACTGTTTTACAGCTCTGATTTCCACGCAAAAAATAAGCATTCTTTTTGCTGGATGAGGAGAGGAGGAAAGATAACAACTTCTGTGACAGCTATCAGCACTCTTTTTAGTATCTAAGGAAATTAAATAGCAAAAAACCTCGTCCACACTTACCATGCAAATATTCATGTTCTGGGAATGAAGTGCACATGCATATACTTGCTGTATCACAGGCTAACAATTTAACTTTAAAGCTCAAAGGTGTGCTGTTTCAGAATGTCCATTTTAATGGAAAGCATTGGATTTGAAAGGCATCTCTCAGTGTAAAAACAAATAAGGTCTTCTTGCCTTATCTCAGGAACAGGTTTTCTCAGCAAGGGGGACTGACTAGAAGTTTACTATGCAATGTGTTTTCTGTGTTGTTCTGTGTGTAAAGCAGCAAATGGAAAGGGTTTCCTTTCTATATGCTGTTAAGCTTCAAGACAGTAGGCAAGATAATTGTTTTCAGTGAAACTGCATGAGTACTCCTAAGGACAAGGACAGGGGGACTGCTCTCCCCTGGGTATGGGCAGCACACAGGCAAGATGGAGTCAGGCTAGAGTAGGAAAAAATGGGTTAAGACACTGGTGTTTTAGGAAACCAGAAGAGAAATCCTGGCTAGACAGAGCCAGTATTCTGAAGCTTTTGTGAGTCCAGAAAAAAGCACAATTCTAAGATATTAATAGCCAGTGGCTGAATGAGATATAAAATGTACTGTTGTATGGTTATTGCCATATTACATAGACACACACACATACCAGGAACCTGGAAACATGGGGATGTTACCAATCCATACCTTTTCTTGCCTTTTATGCCCCTGCTACATCAGATTGTGTGCGGGAACATAGAGATTGACTCTTACATCTGCAGAGCATTTTGATATAAAACTCAGCATCATTTTGATACACATTTTATCATGCCCTGCTCCAAACCATCGCAAATCACATGCAAGAGATGTGAATGGATATGAATAGTTTTATATGAATAGTTTTATTTAAGAACGCTGCTCATCAAAAATAACTTAAAAGCTACAGAAACTAACACATATGCTTTAAAAGGAAATATTGTATCTTTGCAAAGAACCCTTTATGCTTTATTTTTGTTGACATGTAAAGAAAAACATTAACACTTCCTCTTAGGCACATATGGTAAAATTTGTTTAAAGCAGTGCTAAGTACTTCAGTAACTAGAAATTACCATTATTGTTATTACTAGTAGTACAAAAGCTGCTTTCAGAATAATCAGTTCTGTAATCTGTAATCCGTAATCCATTTGCCACTTCATATTGTTACTATCATTTTATATCATTTAAATATATACTGAAGCTTTTGAGTAACATTTTTCGTACTTGCTGGTAAGGTAACATAGACAAGAAACTCACAACAAATTAAAGTAGCACACTTCTGTTAAGATAAGAGAGTAACAAGCTGCTGCACTGACATTTAGGAAATCTAATTTTAACCTGCCAGTGCACGCACCAGCCAAGGGTAATGTTACATGAAGCCAAAACACTAAGAGGTATTTTGTTTGGAAAACCTGCTAAACATAAACTCCTGGTAATCCAGTGAAAACAAGAGTTCAACAGGGAAAGAGATTTGCACTCTCATTCCATCCTACATTGTAGAACAATAAAACATTCAGATTAAAGAAGTAACAAACTCTCATCTCTGTCCTCCAAGTCTCAATATATCATCATTACTGGCATAGTGATGTCAGGGTGGGCTGGCAATATAACTTCTTCTTTTGCATGTTATGATTTCACAGAATCTATTTGCAATTTGTCCTATAGCCAAAGATAACCCTGTTACACAAGCTCCTCGCTCTATTCCTACTTATCCATCTTCAGCTTACTGCACAGAAAGCATTAGCAGTAAGTAACATGAGTCACTTCTATTCCAAAGCAGATTCACTTGATTATTAAAGTTTCGGTTGCACTTTTGGGAGGATTTTGCAAGAGAGGCTTTTACATACGCTACCGGAAGTTTAAAGATTTTTTTTCCCGCTGTTCAAATCAGAGTGAACAAAAAACTAACTCCAGAGGTCTTTCTTTGAGCAGGATTACCCTGCAGTCATAGGCAGTATGCAGGTATTTACCAGAACCGACCTTCAGCTAAAGGACTGGTTGTGCAGATAGGAGCATAGCCAAGGCAGTAAGAGCTCACGTTTTGTGGCCCAGCCCACCTACAGATCTTGAGGGGTTCATGTTTCAGGATGTCTGGGTTAGCACGGTCACACTGCTAACAGTGGCCAAAAGGTCTGAGCAGTTGCCAAATGTACACGTACCTTCACATGTACAGCTGCAGTGGACTCCACTGCAGTGACTCAAACATTCAGGTGAAAGATCCTGGAGGAGTACATATCATTTATGGTAGCACCAATAGTAACAGTGTTGTAACTACGGTCATTTAAGGCAATGCTTGTGGGAAGAAGCAGTATCTTTTATTTAATCAGCTGCTCTGGGAGAAGTATGCAGCAAAGTCATTCATCAGACCTGATGCAAATATGGCAAGCTTGAAGCTAAATATTATCTGGGAACTTTGTCTCTTCAGTTAACTTGGTTACGATTATCAGTGCAACAGATATGGAAGTTGCATTATCGAAACCAAGAGCCCATTGCACACATGTTGCACGGCATTAGCCAGAAATTCAAGCTCGCAGAGACATGATATTGTTTAACAAAACCACTAACCTTTGGTTAACCCCTTATCCATAAGAAAGACCCACAAAGACCCTTCAAAGAGCAAGCCTGGGAACTGAATCTCCTGACTCCACTGGAGTCAGAGCTGTCATAGACGCCATAAAGATACTGACTTTTTACGGCAGAGTTTCCACCCACCCTGTCTCCTGCTAAGGCCTCAGTGCCCAGCAGGCAGTGGTTGCCTCTCTTCTCATTCCTCTCATGTTTATCATCTCTAATTCTAACAGTTCCAGATTTGAGAAGAATGAGCTTTTAGTAGTCTGGCACTGCTTAGACACTCTATTTAGGTATTTTGCTTTTGGTCATGCTACAGAGAACCATTTCCTTCACATAAAATACAGAAGTGTATCTACCAAATTGAATTGTGCCCACATCCCTTTCCTATGACACTTCCCTAGTCTGTCAGGGCAGCTACTAGGTTTCTTCAAACAATTTGTTCAGCACTTTGCATGCCAGGTCTCTGATGCTGTTTCATGACTCCTCTGCATTTCCTGGTTTTCCATGCTATGCATTCAGGGAGGTGTACCAGAAAGTAGAATAAATGTGCTTCCCTGAACCTTTGCTTGTTTGATCCTCAAATCTTCTGCTGGCATCTCTTAGTCTTGCTAATACCTGTTTTGATGGAGCCAAGTGAGGCAAGTAGTGCTATCCTGATGGTGCCAATATGGATAGGGCAATGCCCAGCTGTTTTGGGTCACATCAGCAGATAAATGCAGAGCTGCCATTTCATGAAGCAGCCACTGTAATGCAGCTGGAGTGGTGGAAGGAAGATGAAACAAGACAACTACTACTGTAGCACCTGTACCCAGAACAGCCATGAATAGGCAAGCACTGTTTGAGTTCACTGGGGTGTGGAGAGCAATTCCAGACACGCTTCAGGGTGACACTGGCAACTTTCCCAGAGAGCCCAACCCAGAGCAGGGAGGGACTGACATGACAGTTTCCCTCACTAGAGAAAAACTTGCTACCAGGAAAAACACACTATCAATCTGACTGCTGCCAGTCAACAAGAAGCCAGCCAGATATCTGTGTGGCAGCAAAGGCCAGGCTTCACCTGAGCCTATGAGGAGGGAATTTAGCGCTATATCCCCCAGTGGGCAACGCCACTGCTCTGTACACAAGCGGTGTTACATGGCCGGCAGGCTGAGTGAGGGCTGGGACTACAGAATTCACTCCTTCCTGCTGCCCGCTGGATCCCCATGCCCTGCCTGTTGCTCCTTGCCCGCTCTCCATCTACTGCCTACTTCCTGCCCACTCTCTGTCCCCTGCCCCCTCGCTGCCTGCTTCCAGCCCGCTCCCCGTCCGCTGCCCGCCCCATCCGAGGGGCGGCGGGCGGCTGCTCTCTCCACGGTGCTGCCGGCGCGGTTCCCGGGAGCGCCTGCCGTGCCCGCGGGCAGGCGGGGGACGCAGGCTGCCCTCTTCCTGGCAAGGCAGCGGCCCCGGCCTGACCCGGTGAGCGGCCACGGGAGAGGAGCCTTTTCACTGTATGCAGAGCCACGGGAGAGCATTAGCACCGCACCTTCGAGAGGCTGAAAGAGGAGAGGTGTGGGCCGTCATCCAGGGGTGAATGGCTGCAGCCATCAGCCGGAAAGGAGAATTCATGAAACCATAGAATGGTTCAGGCTGGAAGGGACCTTAAAGCTCATCCAGTTCCAACCTGTCACTGACAGGGACACCTTCTGCTAGACCAGGGGTTCAAAGCCCTGTCCAACCTGGCCTTGAACACTGCCAGGGACGGGGCAGCCACAGCTTCTCTGGACAACCTGTACCAGTGCCTCACCACCCTTCACAGGGAAGAATTTCTTCCTAATGTCTAATCTGAATCTTTCCTCTTTCAGTTTAAAGCTCTTTCCCCCTGTCCTATCACTACATGCCTTGTAAAATGTCCCTCTTCTCTTTTTTGTAGACCCCCTTTACGTACTAGGGCTGCTATCAGGTCTCCCTGAAATCCATCAGGGAGGTTTTCTTCAGGCTGATGGCCAGCCACAGAAGGATCTGCTGAGTGATACTGCAGGTAGTTAAAGGGATGGAATCATGGTGGTCCGATATTGAGGTTAGAGTATAGCTGTGACTGAGAAATTTCCTGTAGCAAGCAAATCCTTCTAGGAAAAATGCTAGCTGAGGGGAGGCATGGTTGATTTGTGTTTGACAGTCTGAGCTGCCCCTCTGTTCAGTTTTTCTGAATACAATATCCATTTGCTGATTTAGGAAAAAAAAAAGTCAAACCAGCATTGGCAAAGTTGCACCAATATAAGAAGAAATAGATGCCAGAATCAATAGCACAAATTTGGGAACGGTGACCATGAGATATGGCCAGAATTCTTCAGAGTTTCATGGCTTAATTCCAAAGTACTCTTCATTTCTCAGCAGGCAGAAAGGTCAGCAGGCTGACTGAAATGCTGATTCCAGCATGGGGATTTTTGCGTATGCAGGGAAATAGGGTGTTAAATCTTGGTAACGAAAGGTTCTCTGCTCCCACAGCTTGCCTCTTGACTGTAGCAAGCCTTTTTCCATGCTTGTGGCCTCTGTTCTGACATTAGATGACTAAGTCTGCTCTCCCCTCAAACAAGATAGCCTGAAACACACGTTTGGTCCCTAGAGCAAGCTGATTACGCACTAGAGGTCAAAAGACATCATGACCATGACAATATACAGCAAGTGTTTTTGGAATCTGTTACATTGCACATTCTTCCCTCCCTTCACCCCCAAAAGTGAAAGAAGAAAGTAAATAAAACAGTTCAGCCCAGGTGGGAGTTGTCTGAGACATAGTGCATTTTAAAGTGCTTTCAAGTAAGGAAAGGAATTGATTCATATGCAGCAGGGCCACTCATGAAGCAGAGAGCCACATTTGACCTAGCAGCCCCTGGCAGATCAGATATGAACTGAAGAAGGGGGCTAACTCCCAAACATCCAAGAGATCTTTCCCCAGGGAGCTCCAGCAGCAGCTTTGCAGTAGAGCCAGAGCAAAACCCGGGGCTTCCATAGGGGTGGTAATTTCCAGAAGAAGCATCTGAGCCCAGGAATCCCCTACAAGGCAGGGCAGCCCTCTGAAACCTGGAGTTTTGGATGTCAGAGCTGAAATATAGGTTAGGGATTTTGAAGTGGCTCAGAAGGAATCTTGCTGATAAACTTTGTTTTCTCTTCGAGCTCTTTGTTTCTAAGATTTTAATCTATAAGCTCTGAAAATTCATGAATGCTAAACCACAGTGCTATTTATTGTGAAGACTGCCTGGCTCTGGCCAATTCCTTGAACCAGAATAGTCCAGAGCTATGGGGCAAACTGGGAAGAGGTGTGCCTACTGAGGCATCTGCAGCCAGAGAGAAACAGAGAGAGAGTCCAAGAACTACAGGACCAGACTGTTCAGCGCCAGCTGGAAAACACTGAGGGTGGGGTCTTTCACAGGCAGCCACCAATTTTGGAGGAACTGATGGCAGGTTACAAAGGACAGGCTCTGACGCTGCTTTAAAATCGGCAGGACTGCAGGAAAACACACAGCATTGTAAACCAGCCCTCCTTCATAGCTCCTGTTTACCCCTGGCAATTTGACAGCATCTCTTTGTGCTATAAGCCTTCTGTCTTTCCACCTCTGTACAAGGGCAGAGGTTACAGTGCTGAAACCTTTTTCATTTTTGTCAAGGCCTGGACAAGAGTGATGCTGCTTGTGCTTCTCTTCCACCATCCTTACAGCTTTTTCCCTGGTGGACCTGCTGAAGACCACCCCAGAGGTGGTCTTCATTTGCAGAAAATCAGTGAGGAAATCTGAAAGGTGAAAAGTGCTGCTATTTGCTAGTGCGGGTTCCCATGCAGCTGGTGCGAGGATGGGAATGCAAAGCTTGTTATTGGGGCATTAATAACAAAGTTCTTTCATCTTCTAATACTCACACCAGGATAGATTGTTATCTCCACTTTGCTTTTAGCTTTCTTTGATTACTCCTACATAGCAGCAGAGAGCGTACTACAAAATGAATAGGACTCAGCAGTAACTGGTATGCAGCCAACGTCTTAAAATACCTCTGTTCAAACAGGTTTTGTGCCCTGGTCTGCCTTGTGAGCACTGGGGGGGGTGAGGGGAGCTTCCCTCTAGCCTGCGCTGAAGGGCCTAAGGCCAATGTACCTCTTCTAATCTTTTTAGCAGTCATGCTACAACCAGAGCTTCATTCAAAGTTACAAAGATACAATCCATTTCATTTTTACAAGTCCCTGCAGCAGGAGGGGAGAGGAGATCTGACAAAACCAGCCATGGTAGGTGGATGGGTGAGACAGGAAGACTGAAGTAAAGGTCATTAAAGCTGGCGATTTTAGAATTCACACTGCTGGGATTTAAGATTTTAAATCTTTAGCCTTCTAGCACATGGGACATTTGCAGAGGGTGGTGCAAGGGACAGGGGAAAGAGAGGCTGAGCAGCGAGTAGCTTGAGAGTGGGTAAGGGGGAATAAGTGTAGCCAATGGTCATGAGATTAGAAACTGCAAGAAAAAAATACATGTACATAAAAATCTCTGCTGCGGATACCATATGTAGTGGGCTGGGCAACTGTGAGTTAAGTGCCAGCAAACTGCTACGAGACAATAGGGGTGTTAAATCCCTCAGTGCAGGTGTTATTCTGTCTCCTGGTTCTTACACATAGTTTTGCAGTATCAAGCAGGATGCTGAATGGGTGCAGCTATTTTAATAGAACTATGCACATGGGATTCCTCTCCATATCCCACATGCATCAAGTCCTATAGTATCTGGCTATCCTTACAAGCCTTCCCTGGAGTGGGTGCCATGGGACTCACTGGTTGTTTAGAGGCTGACCAATATATCTTCTTGGGTGTTTCACTGATTCAAATGAAATCAAATGCTTGAAGCAGTGGTGCTACCAGGGGTGTAACTGAGGGCTTCAGATTACCACTTTTTCAAGGCACTTATTCCTTGACTCAGTCCTGGTGCCAGTACTGTGAGGGACCTCCGGCTGTGCCCAGCAGATGCCTGCCATCCACTCAGTCTTCTCTCTGCAGAGTGGACAATGAAGCTCAGGGCTCATGCATGGCTTTCCTCTCCAGGGATGCATTTGCTAACACAGAAGAGAGCACACCAGCTCAGATGGCTGAGCCTTAAAGCAGGGTTTCGTTATGCGCAAGGACAATTTCTTTTCCCTTTCTATGCCCCTCATTACCTCATTCGCCCAGCACAGCCTTGTAGCTGCTCCTGGAGCCGCTGGCCAAATGATCCTAGCATATGGGTGAGCAGTCAAGGTGCAGTAGGTGAGGCAGAGGACTGGAAGCGGGGCAGCTGAGAAGGGTCCCAAACTGAATGTATGAGATGGACAAACCCAGCAGTGGGGTACCTGGCAAGGAAAAGGGCACTTCTGATGACATTTCACTACCAAAGTGAAGAAGCAGCACCTCCATTTTGATGGTATTCAGGATTTAATAATGGGGTTGTGCCATTAAATCTTCCAGGATCTTTCTACTTTTTATTATTTTTAAACATACATCTATTCAAAACAAAATTCAAATCACAAAGCCAAGAATTCAATCCTTCATTAGTTTCACTGTTAATAATAAACCAGCAAAGCCTTCCTGTTCCAAGGGGTGCTTTCTGTCAGAGAGAAACGAACGAAAGGTATGAAACCAGGACCAAAGGAAAGCGAACAAAAGATGTTAAAATGTCCATTGATGAGATGGCACAGATAGCCAACAACACTGAGCAGATATCTACCAGAATCTGTTACTGTAGACCCTAAAACTGTCATTTAGCTATCTGAAGTGACCCCAGAACAAGGATGGTGGCTGAATAGGATGGACCCATAGAACAAGGGTTTCTACTTCATGCCAGGTGCAGGACTGTCAGAGAATGAGGGAAAATGCTAGCCTGGAGAGAAAGCTGGAAAGCCAGATTCTTATTCTGCTACTTTTATGGGATGCTGGGAAACACTGTTGCCTGCTCAAATATTAAAAAATCTAGAACTTAAACAGTGATGGTCTCAGTTCAGCAAAGCGCATATTGAAATTCAGGTGCATGACAAGTCTCCTGAGAACATTTCATTCCTCTTGTACCTTAAATATTTTGTAATGGTCGCCCACACATTTGCCCCTTATATTTCTAAAGAAGGATCTGAAACAGGTAGCAAAGCAGAGGCTTCTACAGATCATACCCAATGGTCTGCTGATGAGATCACTTTATGACTACATCTCTTTTTTGCTGTGTTAACTTCTCTAAATAAAACATATGTTAGCCTAGAGGTAATTGACCAAACTCTGGTAAAACATGTCCTCAGGGTTAACCTGCTGAAAGATAGCGGCTTTTAATTCCACATCCTAAGCTAAGACTTATGATATACTGCTGAACAGTTTTCCATAAATCAGGACTTCCATATAGGAGATTTTAATACTGTACAACATCAACTATATAGTTGATCTTATTTTATGATATTATTTTAGGTTAGACTCCAAAATTTCCCTTCTAGCCCCAAATTTTCCCAGAATTTAATTCTGTAGATTCTACTGGCATTTGAAAGAGTACAATTACATAACCTGACAGTCAAAATGAGAAGCAAAACTGAGTATTGGAAGATTCTCATGAATTTCCTTTCATAATAATATATGCTAATAATTCCACCAGGTCCACTCTACCAATGTTTATACTTGTTATTATTTTGCATGTGGGACTACTCTTCTGAAGATACCAGCAAACACAAAGATGTGTCTTGGGCTCATAGTCAGGGCAACACACACCGATTCGTATTTCCAGAGGAAATGACAGCTCAGAAGTTCTAAATTTCCGCTGCAGATGGAAATCTGCCAAAATTTTCTGTTATTTGGAGACTGCCTTTTCCTTCTTCACAAATGAATTTCTGAACAATAACACGGAATGTCACATAAAAGCCTTTCTATTGATATTTCATCCTGTAAGCAGCAAAAGCAGAAACCAAACCCCAGCCACTAAGAAACAGTGAAAGCGACTCACTAACCGTATCTCAGTGCAGGGTTTCACTGGGTGCTCAGGAGAACAGGACTCACCAGATGTATTAACACCTTCTCCACTGCAAGCCCAGCACAAGCCCAAGCTGCTGCCCCAGGCTGGCATCCCAACCCAAGCAAACACGTACTTGGCCCTGAGTCAGCCACCTTTTGTTAATAACAGAAGCAGTTATCTCACAAAGTGGGGAAAAGAGGTAATTTAATTAACTAATCATTAATGGCACCTGGCTTTTCAGTAGCATATTTTTAATGGAAACATTCCACCTTACAAATCATGAGACAATTACATTCTAGCAAAACCAATGCAACAGGCAATTTTGCTTTCATTTACTCTGACTTTCAACATTCTCATACTGCAAGTTGTTTTGCTTTAATTAGTGGCTATTATGAAACCCCCAATATCATCTTTACCTAACATTTTCCCTAGAAACTCAGCTCTTTACCGGAGTTCAGCATTTTCAAGTGTCTGTGTCTGTTGTGCCTCTGGGTGCAGCAAAGCTTAGGACCCCATCGAGCTGACCTATTTGCCTAACTTGGTGGAGGGCTGGCAGGCAACGAGGTTTCTGACCATCATGAGTGCATCCCTGTTCAGATCTAAGCAAAGATGACCTTTCAGTATAAAAGCCAAAGCTTCTTCAGCTTCCTTGTCATCTTGCTAGGCTACAGAATCCCCACACGGGATGTACGCAGAGGTGGGATTTGTCAAAATGGTGATACTAAAAAGCTGAGATGTCACCCTCTGCCCTTGTCAGAACCCTGGACCCTGACTTTTAAAACAAGGGCACTCACCACAGCCAGGGGCAAGATAGGAGTGGAAGGCAGAAAACTTGCTGTCCTCCCTGCCATGGATTTGTGTCAATTCCTCCTGAGTCAGAAAGACTCCTGCCTTCCCAGCCAGCGGACATCAGCCAGGGCGTCTCACCCCATGGTCCCAGAGGCTGAGCAAGCACCACAGGCTGGCACTGCTCTCCAGGAGCTGTTAGGGAGGTCATGGCCTGAGGCACTGTGAGCACAGCATGGCCATCCTGCATAACCCCTGCCAACCCCATGGCGTTCATCTTCTTTGCTTTTCTCCCTCAGCCCTTTTGTCCCAAGGGCATCTCCAGCTGAGACCATCACATGGTTCCTCTCATGTTTCTGGCTGACACTGCACAGCACAGGCTGTAAAGGGACCAGCCTATTACCAATGTCTCTGTGGAGGTGTTTGAGATGGGTATCTCCTTCCAGGAGGCATAGGGAGCTCAGCTGAGGTGGAATGTGGAATAATCAAGGGTAAAAAAATAATCTAAAGCTGGACATGTGTGACCTTAGGGGAGCAGGAGGCCACATACAGTAGAGCCACGTTCCCTTAAAGCAAATGGGACACAGTGTGGTTGGAGATGGTGCAGTTCAATGCAGGGGTGTAGCAGGGAGCAAAGAGGTTGTGCTTCTCTAGACCTGTGCATCTCTGCTGCTTTCCATACTGTGGTACAGGGCTTACTCTCAGAGGGTCAATGGCCAGTTGGGTCTCTGTGGCTGGAACACACTGCACTGCCATAGCCATGCTTTGGCCTGGACTTCACTAGAGATGTGGACACCTCCAACCCATGGCTCAGTCAACTTCCTTCTGAGTGGTGAAGCTTTCCTGCCCTGATTGCTGGCAGTGGTCCCTCCCAGAGTGCTTTATTGACACAGCCAGGGAAAGAGGCAGAAGGAGATACAGGCAGCAGTTCTGTCTATGGGCAAACTCCTGCCCAGACATGTGCAGTAGGGGTGCCCTGGTCTGTGAGGCAGATGGCTGCATGGGGTGGTGAGTCCTTCCCCTCCCTGCACTCGGCACACATGGAGCAGGGCGTTGTGTGTGTGTTAACAGGAACAAGCATAAACATTTCCAGCCAAGGTACTTAACACAAGTCTGTTTGCCAAGTGGCTTCCCTACCTTCTTTGGTTAAGTTTAAGAGAAATGTTGTTGCTCAAAGGAGAAAACAAGTGGGGGTGTTTTCCCCCTCACCCTTCCTGTCTGCAAATCCAGGCATCTCTGGTCTGCAGTTCCTTATAAACAAAAGAGGGAGTTTTGTGGACCCTGTTGATAAGAGATACTCCACACCACCCTACATCCCACAGATTTGTATTATTATTTTTATGTTTGCAATGATACGCAAATATTTAGGTGCTTGCTAAAGTCATTCACTAGTTGTGCTGCAGTGTGGTGGTTGCGCCAGCTACTGCAGAGACCTAAGGGCAAGCACCAGCACTACTGGTTGTCTGGGCCAGCTGTTAGGATTTGCACTCCATCAGGAGCTTCTAAGTGTGCAAGGCTCAGACGTGCCCCAGTGAAAGCAGTCAGGGAGATAGGAATGGCCTTGTTTTCCACACTTGTTTTCTGGGAACAGTGTGCAAGGAGACAAAAGACTTGCAGCCAAGGGAAGTGAGTCTGGTGCATGACAGCTGGGCCACGAAGCAGCGAAAGAGCTCTTGATAAAACACGTAGGCCACAGCCACCCAAAATACATCAGACAGCTTGATGGAAACAATCATTAGGAAAGCAGAAAATGAGCTTGAGAGGTGCAAGACTCTGCCTTGACCTGGGGTTGAAAATTGGGACACCAATTTCAGTATGACAGGAACTGGGCCCAAGTTGTCCACAATCTCAGTGAAGGCTAATGGCTCAACTGGGAGAAACTGGATCATTTCCAAAAACTTCTGGCATTTTAATCAAAATAAAGAGTGGGAGATCTTATTTGAGGAGTGTGAATGCTCTCAACCACCTGTTCTTTGCAGTTTTACCGCCTTGAATCATTTCAAATAAGCATCTGTGTTCAGCATCAGAGTTCCGTATTGTGCCTGCTTGTTCACACAGCCTTGCAGCCAAATGGTTGTAGTTCATAATACTGGAGGGAAAGTACAGCTGACAAGGGAGATGAACTAGGAAGCATAAAATTGTATTTTAGGTGTTAAAGGCTCCTGAGTTGCCACTTAAAAGAAGAAAAAACAACGAGGAAAAGTCTGCTTCCAAGCAAGACTAATTTCTATTACACATGAGTCATACAAAATGATTTTTAGAGCCAGAGATTTTTTCACTGGCATTGCTCACTTTTCTCAATAACATTACTTCAAGGTCTGAAGTTCACTGGGTTACATCTGCTTTCGCTCAGTTTTACCAACAGCAAGATTTTCTCAATGGATTTATTTCTTTTCTTCCCCTTTTCTCCACATCTTTGCAGCCTTACTGTCTCCTTCATGCTACCAGCAGAGACAGGATCATAAATCAGTTCAGCTGCGTCTGACCCAGTACTGTTGCTTGAGTGATGTTAATTTTTTATAATCTATCCCCTCCTTTGCCCCCAAATATCTACTTTCTCCCTTCTAAACAACTTACTGGGAACTCAACAGAAAAAAATTCCCACAAGCTTCTGGTCAGGCATCAGGTCTGTGTAGGTGGACCAGTAGGGATCAATCCACTATCCAGGATCCTCTCAGCTGGGATCAGGCAGTGCATGACACAGAGATTGTACCATGTTGCAAAAAACAAAAGGTTAGTCTTTATAAAAAATAGCTTGAGAGTTTCTGCTTGGCCTCTGCTGCAGTACTGTGTGCAGTTTGGGCACTACACTTGAGGCAAGATGCAGGGACCTTGGAAAGAGCATACAGATAAAAGCAGGTAGAATCCCTAAGTTTCCCCAAGAAACATGACCTATGAAGAAAGACTGAAGAGTTAAGACTATTTAGTCTAAAGAAGAGTAGACTAACTGTACGTATCAAAATATCCTTCAAATACAGAAAAAATGTCCCAAACAGGAAGAGCGCAATGAGTTTCCCATATCCAGTGGTGATATCATAGGACCTGGTGAGCTTGGATTACCACAAAGACTATGAGCAGTTTTAGATTCTACCCCAAAAGCAACTGTACTTTTTTGTCTGCCTGTGGACAGCTTACCTCTAACCCTTAGTTTAATTTCATTACCCTGTGCTTGTTTTACTCTCTGATTGTCTGAAGCAGCCCAGCCTCACAACCTGCCATCAGTTCTAGCTGCAAGAAGTGAAATGTCCCCCTGATGTCCTCACCTCTTCTCTCTTGGACTCCCCCTTGCAGCATGCTTAGGTGGAAAGCTGTAATGCACAAAATACAATTTAAGAAGTATCTAAGGTCCATTTGTTAGTAGCCTCTGGTCTACAAAAGTCTTTTAGTGAATTTTGGTCTGCAAAGGTTGGTCCATGATTTGGCCGAGATATTGATAAGGGATCTACAGCCCTAAGCAAAGGCAGCACACTCACATTCTTGTCTTGTTGAACACAATCTTGTTCAATGTCTTTGTTGGTGACATGGACAGTGGGATTGAGTGAGCCCTCAGCAAGTTTGCCGATGACACCAAGCTGTGTGGTTC